>VZRN01002811.1:430081-499543 GCA_013397935.1 Dasyornis broadbenti
CCTTCTCCTCCTCCTCCGGGGTGAGCGCAAGGAGGGAAAAGCTGCCAGTGAAGTCAGTTCAGGAGTAAAGAAAGATACGCACAAAAAAAAAGAAATTTAAAAAAAAAAAATAGTGGAAGGTTTATAAAAAGAAGGAAAGCCTGAGGAAACAGAGGTAAAGCACTTTCCGGAAGGGACGCGGATTTTCATTCATCCAAAAAGCTTCCCCCTCTTTTCTCTCCGCTGCTTAACTGTATTTTCAGTGGGTGCGGACGGCAGGAGGGAGCGAGCTCCTCCTCATTGAGGGGCCGAGGCACAGGTGCCCGATGGCTGCTCCCGGATCGGGCAGCCCTCCATGCAGGCTGCCTCTCCGGCCGCCGCCTCCGCCGCGTGTCCCAGCCTGGGGGCCGGGCAGAGCTCGGGGGTCCCCGCTGAGGCGCGGCCCGTCCCGTCGGGGCGGGCGGAATGGATGGAAGCGGGGAGGGGGCTGCGGGCAAAGCGCTAATCCCTTCCCGCGTACTTTCCCACTAAACAAATAATCCCCCCCTGACAAAAGCATTATCCAGCTTCATAGGGCCTGCAGTGAAAGGGAGTTCAATAATCTGTTTATCCCAGGTCCGCGCCGGCCGCCCCGCCCGGACACCGGGAGCTGCTGGGCGGGGGACGGGGGCAGCCGGGCCCACCGCTCCCACCCGCAACTGCGTCCGGGGCAGGGCTGAGCTCCCGCCCCGCAGTCTGGCACCGGCAGGAAACTGGCACATCGCGGGGGAGCTACGGGACGGCGGGTGCTGCAGGGGAGCAGGGAGGGAAGGAGGAAGGGAGGGATAGAGATGAGGAAGGGGAAGGGGAATTGAAGGAGGGGAGGATGGGGAGGGAGGAAAACTAAACAGAGGAAGACAAGAGAGGAGAGAAGTCTTAGGTCTCTATGGCCACAACAGGACAGCGTAGTTTATTCTGAATTTACACAGTTTCTGTTCTGGGCTTGCCAGATAATAATGATTCTGTGTGTTAAATGAAGGGAGTGGGTTAATGGGTGGGTGTCTCTGTAGGATGGAGGTGTACAGATAGAACAGGCAGGCACAGAAGCAGTGCTGGGAGGGAGGAGAGGAGGATGGGAGTGGTGAGATGCTTACAGCAAAGGTGCAAGTATTTGTTTGGCTCCTCATTGTGTCCCTTCCTGATGTCCAGATATCAGACCAGAGATGTGCCAGTGTGTTAGCTGGTCCCTGAACCCATTTGGGAATGGTGTCTGCAGGGACTCAATCCCTGGGCCACCTTGCACAGACTCACCCTCTCACTCCTCACCAACCCTGTCCCAGCCTCCTGTCTTGCTGTGCACCACTATGCATTCAAAGTCTTCCACCACCCTCCCCTGCACAAGTGGGATGTTCCCTTGCCACAGAAGACCCCCGTGCTTGGAAGGTGTCACATTACCAAGGGAGTAGGAAAAAGTGGGTGAAGAGGAGGGCAGAAGGAAAAACTGATCAAGCCAAATGGTGGTATGGACATCAACAGTCCAGGTAAAAGTGTCTCCACTCAGGCTCTCAGCTCAGGTGTTCACCATGAGGTAGAACAGTGCCCATCACCAGAAGCAGAAGCATGAAATGTCATTTCCCATGCATTGGAGTTTTCCCACACATTGGAGTCTTTCCCACCTTGGCTAGGAAACATTCAAGAGCAGAGATAAACTCGTCCAGGCCAGGAAAGCTTGTTGCCTGCTCTGGAGAAGGCCTAAGGCATCTGTCTCCATCCCCCACATTTTCAGACCAACCAAATTTAAGTACTCACACCATGCTAGTCTGGCCTCAAGGAGAGCCCAGGCCTTTCCTGTTATCACTCCACCTCCAGCCCACCGCCCACCACATCTCCCCTCCCCACCACAGTTTATCCCTCTTTCCTGACTTTTGGCAAAGTGCCTAGGAAGGTCTGGGTCTAAAATATGCCCTGAATGTCAGGCACTGAGGGTCCCTGTGCAACCCCAACCTCACCCCTAATCCTGGAGAGTCTCCCTTTAATCATCCCTATTAAAGCAAATATCTCCCCACCCCACTGCCCTCAGGTGTCTTGCCGATAAACAAGCTGAAGGGAAAGTTATTACCTTTTATTCATGGTGTCTAAACTAAAGTAAAACATCAACAGGGTGACTGTACATAATAATATACTAGATAAAGTCCATTTTTCTTGGGCCCTCTGAAAGCGATCCCTGAGCATTAAAACGGGTCTCTTAATAAATATCTTATCTCCCCGCCACAGAGCCTTGGCTGCAGATAACCAGACAGCCATTACTGCACCTCTGAAATAACCCCATTTCCACCAGGGCCACTTCAAACAGGCTTCTCTTTAAAGACCCCCCTCCTCTTCCCTGAGGGGAGGTGGGAAAAGGCTTGAACCTCCCTAGGTGGGGGATTTCATCCAAGTCCCCAAGCATGGTGGGGGGTTGCTGCATTGCGATGCATTCTCTTCCACAAATAGCCATGGAGCAAGGCATTCTGCCTGCAAGCCACAAGCCTAAATCCATCCCCTTTGTGCCCTGCTTTGGGGCAAGCAGTGCTGGGCTCCCACAGTTCTGCTCCCCTGGGCCTGCTCTGCAAGCAGAGAGAAAGTTGGGCAGGAGAGGAGGGACGTAGCAGGCAGCTCCCACCTCGAGGGAAATGGCCTTCCCAGTGTGTTCATCCCAGGCTGCAAGGTGGTGCTGTACAGGTTGCACTGGACTCCTTTATTAATACAGCATACAGGTGATAGTGGATTTATTAAGTATATTGCTGTGATTTCACATTTAATTTACTAAGAATACAATGGTTTGGGCTAGAGGACCCAAGGGAAATCTAGGCAACAGTGAGCAAAAATCCATGAAATTCAATGTAGCACACTAATCATGGAGGCATTATAGTATTAATTGCTATAATGATATACTTCTAATCCTATCTTACACTGTGCCACATAATTTCATTGGGTAAGAGAAGAAAGGAATTAAATTTAGTTCAATACAGGCAACCGTGTAACTTAATAGGGTAGTTTGACTCCAGCATACTCAGGGGTTTAGGGCTGTCACAAAATATGGTCAGCAGCAGGGAAGAAGGATGGCACAAGACTTTTGACACCCTCACTGAAATCTGGAAGCAATATGGAAAAGTGTTAGATATCTGCTTTTCGAGAGGCAACCTGGCCATATAAAGGATAATTAGAATTCGTTGCAAAGATGATTTATCATGTCTATCATTGCACTTGAAAAGGCTAGGTCACCCATGAATGCTGATGAAATTTCAAAGATCTACTCCCTAAGGACTTTCTGCATCTGCTGCCCTCTGAGATGGGGAAATAGCCCAGGGCAAGCTTCTCATTAATACCGCAGGAAAATATAAGCATTTTGTCCGACATAACATTTTTCTTCAGTATTATACCTGACACGATCAGACCTTTAAGTAACGTGGTAATAGGGCTCACTTTAAAGTTCATGTACTTGATGGTGTGCCCCCCCCTTCCCATTATCCTCTCCCTTCCTGCGGTTTCAGCTGGGTAGCATCTCTCTCTAACAAGCCACCGTTTTGACCCGAAACACACTTTCTCCCGTAACAAATATTGTGTGAGGTGGGCGGAGGTGGTAAAAGTAGCTTTTGATCTTGTTTGTATAATATGCAAGAGGACATCAAAGCGAGGGAAGAGGGGGAGGGAGGGAAAGGAAAGCAGAGCAGGAATAACCCTAGTCAGTGGAACACCAAATAGCTCATGAATGGCTAAATAAAACATAATTAGGAAAACACGATAAATGAGTGGTTCTTTAAAGAGAGCGACGGCGGAGTGGGCTGGGAGGGCAGCCAGGGGAGGCGGGCACGGCCCGATTCAAAGCCGGCCCCGGGGCAACCCAAGCGGGGCCTGGATCTCAGAGGGGCAGCAGGACCGCCCGGGGACCCCCTTCCCCGCCGCCCCAGAGGCAGCTTCCTCCGGCCTTGCTCCTCTCGGAGAGCTCGGGGCCCGCGGGGCAGCCAGCGGGGGCTCCGGGGGTGTCTGGACCTGCTCCCTGCGGGTAAAGGGGAGCTGTCTCCCCGCGGGGCCCTGCAGGTTTCGGGGCGTTCCCGGGTGCTCTCCACCGCGGGCTGCCCGGGGGGATCGGGGGGGCCCCTGGGAGCTGCGGGGGCGCCCGTTTATTTTGGGTTGGCTTGTTTGTTTGCTGTGTGGCCTCCCCTTTATGTTGATCAGGTAGGCTCTGGGTTTAATTGATCTGCGGGGCGGGCAGTTGAGACCATCAAGGGAAACTTCAGCCCTTGCAGACTGCGGAGAGAATAACGATCGTATCGGTGAAACCGGCGTGAAAGGCAGACACAGCCCCCCTCCCTCCCCCGCGCCTGTTCACACGCAGGTGGGGACATGGCGACCCCGGAGGAGCTGGGGGTGCCCGGCTGGAGCTGCAGGGCTGGACCGACAGCCTGGGACATCCCTGGGGCCTGGGGCGAGGGTGTTCGGAGAAGCCCCCGGCCCTCTCCTGGTCACCAGTCAGGAAGATACCAGCTTCGCAGTGACTCTGCAATGGCTCAGTGGTGACATCGCAGGAGGGATATGCCTGCACCAGAAGGGGTAGTGAGGGCATCTGGAGAAGAGTGGCTAAATTCATCCCCAGAGGCAGATTTCTTCTCTGTCCCCGAGGTCAGCCAGGCTAGTCAACTCCTGCCTGTGGGTAGCGCTCCTTCCAGCTCCGTGCTTGGATGCCTCTTCCTCACAACCCCAGGGCTCTGCCCTCTGCTAGTCTTAACGGTGCTTCTTTGCCACACCTGTTGTCCTGCAGGGCCCAGCCCAGCCTGCAGGACCCCTTTTCAGTTCCCGCCACAGTAATGGGGCTCCTTGCCATGCCAAGACCATGTACCACCTGCACTTAGGGCAATGCAGGCCACAATATGGATCTCAAAAGCCTGGAGCAAAGCAGGGGCTTAATTAAGCCCCAGGTCGTGACTTGCCTCGTAGGGAGGGCTGGGTAAAAGAGATTGGTGCAAAGACTCTCCTGTCACTGCCTGGGCATGGCAGCTCAGAGCTGATCTCGGGTCTGCTCTGTCTTGGTCTCTTGCCTCTTTGTGACCCTGCTCTCCAAGGGGAGATCGAAAACCCTCCTGTAAACTGGTGAAGGTCAGGGGAAGGAAAGCCTGACACCACATAATGAAAGACAGTTACAGACAATCTTTTGCTCAGTTGTCCATGTCTGGGAGGCGTGGGGATCTCTGTGTTCAAGCTTTTTAATTTCCATTCTAATTTGCAAGTCATAAAGAGAGACAGTATGCAGTCCATGGTCTCGCATTTAATTTCTTGTCACCCTAATTATGCCAGTTTAACCCTCCCTTGCTTGCCTAGGTGCTTCTTAGGTTCAGCCCTAGCTACCATCTCCTCTGTGAAACAGCCTGCCCAGTCACATTAGTGTCCTGCTTGCACTGCAGATTTGGGGTTCTAATACTATTCCAATGACTTCTGCCCAGATGCATTTGAGCAGCCACAGCGCGTAGGAAGAGTGGAAAACAAAAAAAACAAAACAAAAATAAACAAAACAAAAAAATCCCAAAGCCCACAACTGCCTCCTTTTCAATGTTTGCTTGCGTGGTTTTTAAAGAAGTGAGGATGACTTTTCTCCGTGCTCTGCCTGCCACTTTACAACGACCTTTTCCCTCAGTGTGGGACACGCGTGCGGGGAGTCCCCGGCAAGGCTGTGCAGTACGCGGGGGTGGGCACAAAGGCTGGTCCCCTTTCCGGGCTGCTGGGACGGACGGGAAGCCCAAGACGCCTCCCGGGGCTGGAGCGCGGCGGCGGGCGGGGTTCAGCACCCTGGAGAGCGCCCCCGCTCCGGCCCTGCGCCAGCGGCCGCTCCCTCTGCGGGGGAACCGAGGATGCCCTCACGACTCCGCCTCAGTGAGGGGCAGATGTCAGAAGAGAAAAGACCTTTTGACAGCAGCTGGGCGCCGTGGTTCAGTGTCCTTGTGGCTTTGGCAGAGGGATCGGGCGGGCTGCAAGGGGTGCCCATCGGTGGTGAGGGACGCTCTCGCAGGAGTGGGAGCTCAGAGGACTGTTCTGCTCTCTCCCGTGACAGGTTTGCGTTACTGAGCCCGCACAAAGAGCGCGAGAAGCACGGAAAATCACCTGTTCCTTAAACAAGGCAGCAGCCCTGTGCTCCCCACTCCCAGCGTGCCACGGATGAAGTCGGCTCCGCTGCAGGGGTGCAAACTGGCATTGACCAAGTGTCCTCCTCTTTCTCCTCCTCACATTAGCAGGGTGACTCCGGATGGCCGGGAAACCCTCCCGTGGGGCTGTGAGAATCCTGGGCAGCAAACAGGAACTAGGGGAGACTTCATGCAGGGGGCAGGGTAAAGAAAAAAGGAACAGACCAGCGCTGACTTCTAGCCTGAATCAGAGTTCCCCATCTCCACAGTACGGCGCACATGGAGGCATTCCCAGGGACAGTGTGCTTCGTGACAAAAGACTCGTTTAAAAAGCAAGCATCAAGTTCTACACAACCATATTTTCATCAAAGGTAAAACAGCATCGAAACAAATATGAGGATACCTAAAGAGCCGTAGCAGAAAGAATCAGCTTTGCTGGCCATGCACAGCAGAAGTATTTACAGCTTACAGCCTGGAAGTGCAGCCTCCTCCCCTCCCTTATCCTCTCCTACACAATGAAGATTACACCTAAACAACAAAGTCCAAAAATGTGCTACAGAGAGCTCGATTTGGCCTCATCTTGTATCTCTTCTCAGCTCATATTAGTGGAGCTTGCTTACTAGAGAAGTTGCTGTATTATTTCCTTCACCACATCAGATCTCGAGTGTGTTTTTCTAATGGCCCCAACCAAAGCCAAGCAACTTTTAAATCCTTTCACCAAGCAGAGACACTCAATTTCCCACATTAGATTTTTAAGTATATTTTTTTGAAAAGAACAAATCGTGTCTCTCAACTGAAAAGAGGCTGGTTTTCCAGTGAGAGGTGCAGAACAGGGCTGATGATATTTCATCAACGGAGTGGCTCCTCAGAGCAGATGCCACTCGCAGCAACAGGCAGGAACTTTTTGACAGAAAGGCAGTGGTAATCAAGAGGACTACACCGGAGGCGCTGGATTCCCAAACCCGGGGAGAGACACACACTAGCGAGTATGCATCCATCCTTCCCTCCGCGCTGCTCCCGGGCCGCCCGCGGCCGGTCCTGGGTGTCCCCGGCAGGTGGCGCTGCCCCGCCAGGAACCGGGCGGGACGCGCCGAGCCGGGCGCGGGCGCTCGGGGGCTCCGGGACAAGGCAGCCGGCACGAGGAACACCGGGAATGCCTGCACGGCACTGCGGAAATGCGGCTGTGCCCTCTGCACTGTGCAAAAAGTCCCTACGAAAAGCACATTTCGCAGATTTACAGAACGGTTTGGGTTGGAAGTGGCCACTGGAGGCCATCTGGTTCAACCTCCCTGCCTGCTCAAGCAGGTTACTCAGGATTGTGTTCACACAGCTTTTGAGTATTTCCAGTGAGGGAGATTCCACAACCTTTCTTAGAAGCCTGTTCCAGTGCTCAGTCACCTGCATAGTAAAGAAGTTATTCCTTAAGTTCAGGTGGCAGTTCCAGTGTTCCAGTTTCTGCACCTCACCCTCATCTTAGTGCTCAGCAGCACCAAGAAGACCCCGGCTACATCCTCTTGACATCCTCCCTTCAGATACTTACGTACACTGATGAGGTCCCCTCTCAGTCATCTTTTCTGAGGCTAAACAGGCCCAGCTCCCTCAGCCTTTCCTCAGAAGAGAGAAATTCCAGTCCCTCAAACATCTTTGTCACCCTCCACTGGACTCACTCCGGGAGCTCCATGTCTCCCTTGTAATGAGGAACCCAGAACTGGACACAGCAGCACATTCTGTGCCCCTGATCACAGTTCTCTGAGACCTGCCATTCAGCCAGTTCTCAATCCTCAATGTCACAATAAACAAATCAAAGAGCAGACCATCAATAGTTCCTTCTTCCTCTCCCCACCCCATCCAGTGTAAGAGTACTTTACAAAGGAACTTTTAAAATNGTTCTCAATCCTCAATGTCACAATAAACAAATCAAAGAGCAGACCATCAATAGTTCCTTCTTCCTCTCCCCACCCCATCCAGTGTAAGAGTACTTTACAAAGGAACTTTTAAAATCAAGTGGCTGGACCAACCAATTCTTTGACTGATCTTCAGAAAAATCTTCTTTTTCTAGTTCTTCAACTTTGATTTTTTTTTTGCTGTACAGTCTTTTCTTTGTCCTAGGATAGAAAGGGTGAAGATCTGAATCACTGTCAGAGCACTGACAGCCTGAGAAAGAAAAGGAGAATCTATGCAGTTTTCTGTGAAACAAGACAGAAAGGGGATGTGAGAGCATCAGTCTTGCACATGGAAAACATTGCTGGAGAGCCTAAGACACAAAAAGTGATGACAGGTTCTTGCAAAATATGACAGTTCAAACTACAAATGGTTCCCTAAACTGGGAAAGCACTCCCTCTGTACCCATTCAGACCCAGACATTTTCAAGCTACAAATACTTTACTGGCACATAAGGCTCCTATGGGCTTACCAATGTATCTCTGGCCTATTCTGAGCCAGTAGTCAACATGCATAGGGGAAATGAAGAGCAGGGCCAGCTCCAGCTTCTGGCAAAGCTAGCAGCTGTCTAGTGCAGCAGGCAAGCAGACATGGCCAAATGACCACGAGCTCTGGTGCCTCTGTCCCCTTTGCCAAAGCTCTAGAAAGCCAGGCCAGAAGGTAAGGACCCTGCTATGGAAAAAGGGAAGTTCTTTTTGGCTCTCACACAGGTACATCACCACGACAGTAGAGACACCAAGCCAGAATCTCTCCCCCAATATTTTTCTTTCCTGTTGCAGAAGACACCTGGCCAATATCCTTATTTATAGGACAATGTGTCAAATTTTGGCTCCTTTTCCTGCATAGCCGAGAAGCTTCCAGCCAGCTCTGCTAAACACATCGAGACAAAACAGTCCATCACATAATAGATGCAAATTGATCATTCAAACAAAGGAAAAGTTTGTTTCCAGTGAGGGAGGACAGAATTCAGACACATCTTCAGAAGACTGAAACAATAACTGGGAGAGGCAATCTCCCTGGTTCACTGCTTCTGCTAACTAAACCATAACTGGGTCTAACCTGGAAAATCTAGCGAGAGATTTGAGCAACAAAGGTTACTTTCTCCTCTGGTGATCCTTCTGGCTGGTGGGATTGGAGGAAGAGGTTAGAGTGGAATGGGATTTGGGGAATTCAGTCAGGAAGAAGAGGCATGGAGATGGAGGAGACAAGGGAAAAGAGAAGGAAACAGAGAGTATGCAAAGACAGGGCAAAAAAGTCACATTCCCACCCAGAGGAAGATGCCTCACTGGGTGAGAGAGATAAAGAATCAAACTTTCATTGGAAAAGACCCCAAAATAAATGAATACCTAAGACACTTTCTTTTCTACCCCTTTCCTAACAGATTCATCCTAAATCCCACACCAAGGCACCCATCTCCTTCTGCCTTCCTTTCACCTCTTTCATCAAACACACACAGAAGCATAAGCTGAGTACAGCACAATAAACACATTGCCAGGCTGCTTCCCTAGGCTAGTGCCTCCCGACACCAATCCTGCAGCGGTACCCATCCACCCACTACCAGGCCACCATTTATCTACTCCATGAACAGCAAGAGCTTCCAGCTCCTCTGGCAACACAGCAGCTCTCCTGGCCCCACAATAACCTATTATTTTCAGCTCCTTAATAGATCTATATAACCCCAGTTTATACAAGGTTGCACATACTCACCCCAGACTCTCAACCACTCAGAAGTCATTCCTACCTATAGGGATGGTGGCAACAGTAAAGTCTTTGGTTATACTGATGACTTACCTTGGCAAAGATGATGATAGTTTCCATTTTAGCAACACCAGTGACCCAGAAGTCATGTTTGAAAGCACTCAAATGAAAGACCTAGGACATTCAGATTAGAGGCTATGGCACTGGGACTTCAATGGTTCCATCTTCTCTCCAGCTTGGATAAGTAGGGTGACACAGCACATGCTACCACCAAACAAATGGCCCTTTGCTACTTTCTTTTTTTTTAACAACCCACACATGAGAAGGAGGAACACAGGAGGGGATGGTTTGCCATTACAATTAGGTCAGCTCAGAGTCTGGTTTTTTTCCTTAAATGCCTCAATTATATGACTGCTGGTACAGCTAAATGTGGCAAAGCAGCTACAGGGACACAGGTCCCAAAGATGTCTCCTCTTGTCTCTGAGTGAAATTCTGTCCCAGGACACGGCAGCTGCTACAGCAATAAAGGGTATCCTTGCACAATGCTTCGCCATGCTGAAAAATCATCTCTTAAAGGAAGATGGGCAGCAACTTATTATTATTACCATTATATTCAGAAAATTCTCAGGAGACATTATATAAAAAGCTGACTATAATCTTTAAGCTTTTTCTGGAACTTGTACATCAAAGACTATTGATTCTTGCTCTTAGCAGGAAGCCACCTGAAACCAGGTCAGTTCTCTCTTTTTCTGTCAAAAGGACCCCCCCCACAGTTTTATGCAAACATTTTCTGGGTTTGTTTTTATTGATCAAAAAATATGTAATAATAATGCATAGCTTCATGGAGCCATTGCCAGAGGCTGAAAGCTCTGTGATAGCAACTCTGTTCACTGATCACTATAGCATCACTAAATAGCATCTAAAGTCACAGCTGTATGGGTTCAGACTGTCACCAGCCCAGATGTGATGAGTATTGGACAGCCCATGAATACTGGCAACGCCTGTGGTCCTGGATGCTGACAGGCTGAAAGATGCAGTATCCTACATGTTGACTTTCTAGACCACTTAAAATTAAGTCTAAATATGGATTTTGGAGCTAAGTTTAGTCTTTGGATCTGGAAAGGCATGACTTTGCAGGAGGCTGGCCTCTCCTAGAATATTAGGTCCTTAATACACAGTCTGCACAAACATAAAAATCCTGTGCTTGTTTTTAAAGTAGTGTGGTCACTCTATTTTTTCTTTAAACCCTCATTACCAAATGGAATGCATAAGAAGAGCCAGGAAAAATATGTTTGTATTTACTAGGGAAAGAAAAATAGAAAGGGAAGACATGAACAACATTATTATATGTGATGAATCTCTTGTTTATTTTAGAGAGTCTGGAATTTGCCTTATTTTTTCAATTGGACCACATGTCCTTGTTAAAGATGTGTTCCACTCCAAATCATAAATATTCCAGGGACATCCTATTAGCAGTTATGAAAGGGAAGGAACTAGATTATCCCAATGGAAGGCATTCACACAGCCTCCTGACATGCATTTGATGTAAGCATGTCTTCTACACTCCCTCTATAGCAAAGGGAATTCTGTGCAGGAGCTTTCCTACAGTCCTCTGCTCTCCCTTTGAAGATGTCTGGGAAGATAAGCCTCTCACACATGCCATCTAAAATTGGTGTCATGTGAATATCCTCTTCTGGCCTTATAAACTTTGAGTCTATGAAAACAATAAAACACTATTCTTTAATTTGACATGAGCACAAAACTGCCTTTTACAATTGTGCATCTGAATCTGGTTAGAGGGAGCCTGGGATGCCACCACTTTGACCTTTAGTACTTGGCAATTTTTTGCTGAGGTACAAAGCCAACAGTGGTCCCCAAGAAACCTGCACAGCTCTGCTGAGTCCACATCAAGCTGTGTGAATGTGGCACGGTAGAGCATGGCCTGATGAGCCATTCTTACATATAAGCTGCAGTGAGGGCAGAAGCGCCAAATTGAAATAAAAATCCTGTCTGACCTCCTCCTAATTCTAAATCACCTTTTGCATCTTGTCCATCTATCAGGGAGATTAACGGGAACATGATCCATGAAAGTCATCATACTCCTCAGGAAGCTGATCTCCAGAGAAGAAAAATTCAGAAGGAAGCTCAAGACATTGGACAGAGAAAGGCTATGGTGTACAGTGCCGCTTATTCCTACTACAAATCCTCCCTTGCCTGGAGCCAGGTGCTTATGAATTCTGTCCCCAGGCAATAGAGCCATAAAGGGAACTTTTTTCCATATCTCTTGCTGCCAGAATTTAAACTGCCCTTCCCCATAGCTCACCAAAAGTAATTTTTCCACGTGCCAAAGGAGCTTCACAAGCCTTCTGACCTGGTAATAGATCAGCAAAACACAGACTGGGCAAGACAGAATTTGGGATTGGGAATCACTGGTTTCACCTGAAAGTAAAAATGCACAGATCATTGTAGCAGTTTTAGCATCTTCTGTTTGTTTATTCTGTTCCATCAGTGCACACAAGTAACTGGCGTTTTTCTGGGTTTAAGCCCATGTGAAAGAGAAAAGATTTGGCTTTCTGTTTGGATGTCATAATATTAATAGAGAACATCTTTAGAGGCTTATTACAATGCAATATTGCCGATTCCAAGTATTAGGAAAATGAAAGAAAAGAGAACATAATGAATCATTCATCCCCACCCTTCAACAAAAAGTCACGAGAGCAAAAACGGCTTTAATTCCATTTGTTTACCAGTTTCTGAGCATTTCTGTGTCGTCAGATTACTATTTCAGACTCTTCTGCCACAATGGGAGCTAGGAACTGTCTTAAATAAAGATTCTCAGTTAACTTCAGATCACACGAATCCTGAAGCTGCAGCCTTTGGGGAAAAAATATCTAACAAAATAAGCTAATAAGTTATTTGGGATGAAAATACCAGAGCAATTAATGAACCATCAACATTGAACAGGTTCATAAGGCTGGCCGTGTTGCAAGACCCAGAAAAAGCAACATTTGCTAGAACAGATTTAAAATGCCCGAAGTGAAAAAAGGGCCAATATACTACATTTTGGGTATTAACCCAGATCAGCTATGCACAATGTTCCTAGGGAAAAGAAAATAAACAAACAAACCCCCCCCCAAAAAAAAAAAAAAAACAAAACAAAAAAAAAAACCCCATTGGGTCTTTGTTTTTATGCCCATTCTCCCAGTCCTGATTTCTTATGGAGTCAGGAAAAAAGCTACTGGCAGAAATAGCTCTGTGTAAGACTCACAAAATGTGGTAACTAAACTTGATTATAAATTTATTTCATCTTGACACCAAAGCCAGCTCTACAGCTGTTTTATGATACTGTGAAGGTTAAACTACTATGGAACAAGTACTCCCGCATACGGCTACCATAAAAGTGTCACTGAATTATTTCTAATTTTAGTGCCCGTTGTTCTAAAAATTGCTTCCTGCTGCACTCCAAGAAGCAGAAAAAAAAGGTGATTCACACAAGCCTAGGCAGCAAAGGAGCTACATGGACATAACTGATGGAGCAGAGCAGCTACAGGGTTTGTATTGGACTGAGGCTGAGGGGTGACTCTCAGGGAGTTTAAGCTGCCATGGTCCACAGTGTTTAAGTCTCGTGGCTGATTTAGAGATTCTGCCCCACTTTCTGGCAAACTAAGAGAAACAGGCACTTTTAGAGTAGAATGAGACTCACTTAGTTCAGCCACTCAGTTTAAGATCATGAGTTGAATCACACCTGAGAATGGCCATTTGTCTACACTAACCATGTAATTGGTTCAGGCAACTAGAAATTTTATTTACCTTTTTTTTTCAGGTGAATATTATCCAAGTGTCCAGTAAAAGGTAAACTGACAGAACTCTACTCCAGCTACAAATACAGCTACACCTCCACTTCACAGGACTCAAATATGTCACAAAAAAGAAGGGGGAAAAAAGCCATGCTCAAACAGTAGATATTATACCTTGCCAATATGCTTGGCAGAAACTAGTGCCTTTAAAAGCCATTTCCTTTACTGGTATTCCCAAATACCATTCAAAAACAAAACAAAAAAACCAACCAACCAAAAAACAAACAAACAAAAACAACCTAACCAACCAACCCCAAACCAAAAAACATTACTTGTGAGCTGGATCCATCTAACATAAAGAAGGTTATATGAAGCCATATAAGCTAAAAGAAGATGTGAATCACTTGTCTCTGTTAGTGAGATGATCACCAGCACTCACATCATCACAGAACTGTTTAGGTTGGAAAAAAAAATTGAGGTCATTAAGTCCAACTGTTAATCCAGCACCACTTCTCTCACCCTGGACTCGCATAAACACATGAGCAACTGAATAATTTTATTCTCAGAAATTGCTGGATACCATGAAAAGCTTTAAAATGAGCATCATGCAAATTCTAAATCACAGGTTGTCCCCTTTTTTGTCAAAGAAAAAAAACAAAACAAAAACCAGTTAGCAAAGAAATCATGCCTTCATTGTTCCCAAGCACAGACTTTGTCACCCCATTTATCTTATGGGGATGCTATTACTGTTGATATGGGCAATTAACAGTATTTGAAAAATACATTTTTCAAAATTTATCTGCATTTTTCATCATCAGTTTTGCTCACTTGCAGGGAGAAATAATTTCATGACCCACACCTGAGTTGAGGTAAGCTGGTATAGCTACACAGAAATGGAAGATAATTTACACAGGCTGAAAGAATGGTCATAAATTCATGTCTATAGGATTGGAAGCTTCCAGCAGCGGGTGAGCCTTGTGTGTCTCCCAGGTCAATAAAGCAAATGGTCAGATCAGGCCTAAGAATTTTTGATACTTAGAAGTGGTGGATGTGTGGTCTTTCAGCAGGAAAATTATTGTGTGAGCAACATTACAAGTACAATCCCAGAAACTAAGCATAAACCCCGCTGTGAATGCTTACTACTGGTATCTATAAATACTGTTTACTTGGTATTAGTTTTTCATAAAACAACTTCTACTGTTATTTTTAAGGAGTTCTGGAGATGCAACTACCTTGTTCAGAGATGCAGCTCTTCTTGTTCAAGAATCTAAGTATGATGCCTAAGTATGGTGCCTAGGATGCCCTGATTACGGCATTACTCAACAGCTGAGAAGCACTAGTCTCTAGATTGCTTCTATGCAGAGGGGCATTATTCAGTAGATTACTAAGAAAGGTGTGTTCCAGGTTGTTCTTTCTTAATTCAAATGGGATTTTGATTTGAATGCATACTCTGCTCGGTGTTGCTACCTGAGTCTCTGACCAATCAGCATCCCACCCAAAGTACTCGTGTGTGCACTGAAACTCCGAGATGCTGCCAAAGCATTAAGCAGCCTACAGAAAAGGGTGGGGAGGGAGGAATGTGCTTCTATTTCCTCTTCTTGGGCAGAGCAGACAGTGAGAAAGACCTTATTCCAGGGGTTAGTCCAAAACCAGGTTTGATCCACTTACCCTTCTAGTATGGTCATAACACCTTTGCTACTCATTTTAAAAGGGAGTAAAAAAATTAAAAGTAATTATCCAAAGGCCAAGATTCCAGTGATAAACAATTGAAATATTGTCTGGGATTTTAATAGTAAGAGCTAAAGGCATGCTCTGCAACTGCGGGGCAACATTTTACTAAGTTTGGCAGAAAAGTCTCCTCCCTCCATCCCCTCAGGCTTCTGCTTAGCTTAGACAATATCACAAGGAAGGGCTGTTTGCCCAGAGGTTTTCATTGCGAATTTGCTGGGGATTTTTGTTTGTTTGTTTGTTCATCCACATGGCTTACAGCCAGCTTACGAAAACTACAAGTCTGTCATCAGGAGTTCACCCAGTCTGAGAGAGGAAAAACAATGGTTAGAAGTCAACCTGATTCCATACCTTTAAAATGTCACAGAATAAAACACATATGAAAGAGACATCTCAGTAAAATGGACTACAATGAAACATCAGTTTGTGTTAGCAATCAGGAGAGGTTCGTCTTGACATGGACAACCCAGTACAAGACATTAAGATCTTGTCTTTGTGTAAGCAGAACCTACCCACAGGTTTGCTCTTCCAGAATGATTAACAATATCCTTAAAAAACCAAAACTCTTTCCTTACCCCCTATCAAACAAGTTTCTTCCAAACTTTTTCAGGGCACATTGCACTTAAACATAGGAAAAAAAAACTTGAATCATCTTGAGCTGTACTAAGAAGACCAAAGAGGACTCCCTCAAAACAGGAAATCCTACTTTGTACAGTTAATATTCCTGCTGAAGCCAGTGGACAACTTGGATACAGCCAGCTGAGAGGAGCAGACTTACCAACTGCAGAGAGGGCAGGAGAAAAAAAGCACTAGGTCAAATCCCAGCTAGTGTAAATCAGTGTAACTCCACTGCAGTTAAGAGGGCAGTGTCGATTCAAGCCAGCTGTGGTTCTAACTCACAGTGTGTTTTGCAAGTCTATTTTCAACTCTTCAGGGCTCTGCTCTGTTTAAACACCCACAACACCCACTGAAATTAATGAGAACTGTGTGTGCAGAACACTACTATTACTTTTTAACTATTTGGGAGGTGCTCAGACACTGATAATGAGTGCCATATATTAGAACCCAGACAGAATGGTATTGAATCATCAGACCCTTGAGTGGGACAGGTCGTTAATCTTTTCCTTGGGAGAGCATTTCAATTTTTTCCTTGGCAAATGAGGATTCATCATTAATACATGTGGGGGTTTTACATGTGCCAAGTCCCAGACAAAGTGTGTTTTTCCATTTGCCCTGGGCTTGTGTAAGCTTGCCTAAGGAGGCCAGCCTTACAGTTTGAGAAACACTGCTAGCAGCCACCATACCCTCATTCCCAGCTAAATTAAACCCTATTATGCTGTAATTAACCTTGCCTAACTTGTTCTGAGTTACAGCAGCAGGTAAAAAAATCATGCTTTTCCAAGGCTGTCCCCAAGAAGTATTTTCATGTGTCAGGCTTGCCTACTCTTCGAGTATTTCCAGCTACTCCTGGAAGCTCTTCTTCTGAAGATCACAGCTCAACTGCAGACATCAGAACTCTTCTTGACTTCATTAAAAGAAGAATTCCCTCCAAATTAACTCGTGCACCTTGTGTTCATGCCAGACGGCACATTTTTGGAGCAAGCAGAATTCCACAGAAGCAACGGTGAGAGTACATGTATATAAATTGTTAAAACATACACACAGGCAGGCTCACTAAGTTTTCTCGGTCAAATTTAAAGCAGCAAAATTCTATTTTATGAATTAGTCTACTGCCTTTTTTTATTTAAATGCAAGTTATGAAAAAGAAAAGGAAATCTATTAGATTTCTAGTTTCAATTTGATACTTGGGACATGGATGAGAAGAATGAGCACAAGGTAAGAAGAACCCCTATTTACAAAGCTACACTTCTATAAGAAAAATAAGTTGTTGGCAGAATTGTAGTTTTCAGTCGTCTTTTTTTCCCCTCCTCTTAAAAAAAAAAAACCAAAATTCTTCAGCTGTATTTTGAAATATCCAGCATTTTCACTAAGGTCCATCTGATTAAATCCACAGACCTTCAAGCCAGGCCATTAATGCCACAGTCCTAAAAGCAGACATTCTCTGAAGTAACTCAACAAAGTTAGGACAGAAAGTCCAGATAGTCCTTTAGCTGCCTGCAATAAGTGTACACACAGAAAATACAGTATAAAACAGCACAAGACAAAGGCTACACTGCCCTAAGTAAAAGGGCACTCAAAGACAAAAAAAAAGTGCTATCACTAAATACATCTTGCATATTATTACCAGTGGAAAGGTGGGAAGCCTCTGAAGAATGCAGCCTAGACAGTCAATCTGATATATATATTTTTTTTAATCTGTGCATCTGAGTGTACGGTGCAGATAAAGGAGAGAACAGATGGTTATGCACTAAGTGTATCAGCCTGCCTCTCTAGCATAGCCAGCTGACAGCAGCTGCAGCACCAGGATTTATCCTACCTGTTCCTTTTAAGTTATTAAACTCCTCGGCTCCCAAAGGACACGCAATAACTTTTTTTTTTCCAAGCACTTGCTCTAACTTTGCTCTTTCCGCCATCCCCGGAGCAGGACCCGCGGCCAGCGGCGGGTGCTGGGCCCGTCCCAGGTGCTGCGGGGCCGGGCCGGGCCGGGCCGGGCTGGGCCGCCCCCGCTGGCCCCGGTTCTGACTCCGGCTCTGGCTCCGGCTCCTCCTCCCCGGGGCCGGCCCGGCGGCTCCCCCGCTCCGGCGCTGCAGGTCTCCGCTGCTGCCGGCCGATGCCCGGGCCTCGCTGGTCAAGTGGTCCTAAACATTTCACAATTATGCTAGAGAACTGTTGAACTGTTAAGAACCACTGCACCAAGGAGGCTGAGGGTCCGCGGGGAGCGCAGCGGGCCGGGGCGCGCTTCCCGCCCGCTCCTGCCCCGGGCTGGGCTCTTCCTTTCGCCGCGGCGGACCTGGGGACGAGACAGAACACACGGCACTGGCGAGCGGGCGGCGACAGCGCCCGGGGACAGCGCCCAGCCCGGCTCGGCCCCGCACGCCCGCTCTGCACTCCTCGCTCAGCGCCGCCACTTACGAGGGCCACCGTCCCGCGAGCATCCCCGGCCTTGCGCTGGGGCTGGGAGGACTTGACGGCAACACGCGCTCTTTACATAGTGGAAAAAAAAAAAAAAAAAGGGAAACACCGAAAAAAACCCCCAACCCAATAATAAAAAGTTTAAAAAGAAAAAAATCGGAACAAAAAAAGCCATTCTCCTGAGGGGCCGCAGCTCGGCGGCAGCCTGGGCCGGGCGCCCGCGGCCGCTCCCCGCCACCCCTGTGCCGCGGCCGCCCCTCTGCCGCGCCTGGCCGTGCGGGGCCCTTTTATATCCCCGCGGTACCTCGCGGTGATGAGCCGTCCCCTGCGCGGCAGCCAGGAATGCTGCCCTCGCCCCTCACACGACCAGTTTTTCCAGGCTGCCTTCGCACTGACGGGGCGGTTTTGTTTCCAGCCATCATCTGGGGCGGCCGAACGTCAGCAGGTAGAGAAGGACAAACCTGTTCCGAGGCGGCGCGTTTCCTCCCTCCCTCTCTCCTCCCGCCGCCCTCCTGCCCTCCGCCCTGCCACTGGGGGAAACTGCTAGACAGGTTTCGCCGAAGCTGGAGGTGGCTCCGGGGGGTGAGTAAGAGACTCCACCCTGCGCCCTCCCGACAGGCGCTGCCGCTGACGGGCCTCCTGCCCTCGCACCCTCCCGGCCCCCCTCGCCTGGCTGGCAGCCCTGAAAACAAAACAACAAAACAAAACAAAACAAAACAAAAAAGCCCTTAAACCGGCACGTCACGTTCTCCGGGGGATTTCACCGCCGCAGTGTGAACGCCCGGCCTGGCCCGGGATCCGTGCTTGTGGCGTCGCGCTTGGCGAGCGTGGCCGCTTCCCGCGCAGCCGGCTCCCCGGCAGGCCTGAGATCTGTTGCCCTGCCTGCCATCCCCGGGATTCAGAGCCGGGCTTCCCCTCTTTCCCCACCGGCCAGGATTCTCTGAGATGTGAAGGCAATCTGCAAAAGCCCTCTGACGTCCCTGTGGGTGAGCTGGCAGCGTTGCCATGTGCTGCCTAGGCTTCCTGAAAAGTCTAGTCTGGAAGTGTTCATTGCCAGAGTGACTTTCTTGTTTGTAGTTTCAGGGAGTTTTTTAGAAATTACATGAGAAGCCACCTGTTGTGTATGAATGCCTGGGTTTGCCCCATCTTCCCCCAGTGTCCTTACAGCACTGCTGCTGTTTCCTCAGGTGCCCTGAGGAGCCACCATTGGGGAGCACTGGCCTTTCCAGAAGTCGCTTTCTGCTCCTGAATGTTCCCGACCTTGGTTTCAGAAAGGCAAGGACTAAGAAGCCAGAACTGAGAAACGTGAAGAAGGTCACGATGTTCAGAGGTGTTGGACAGCTGACAGGGAGGAACTTTGACAGACTAGCAATGAAATCTAATTCATGGAGGTTTCCGAGCCGTGTTGCTGGGGTGAGCTGAAAGGCCCTCACACCCTGCAACCTTAGGGTGGGGATTATGGTAATCCCACAGTCGGCTTCCCCATGGTGGCAGTGGGGATATGCTGGTTGTTGGTGGTGCCAGGCTGCCTGCAGTGCCTGACCACATGCTGCTCTAGCCAGCCAGCTGAGGAGACACCATGTCAAAAAGATGTGGATGGTAAACCTTGCTCTGCCAGTGACTCAGCCTCCGGCCTCAGCCAAGTCGCTTCACCACACCTTGAGAGGGAGATAATGCTTACCTACCTCATCTTACGAGGCTTCACTAATGTTTATATAGTGCTTTGAATGTTTAAAGAACCGAGTGCTATGTATGAATTTTGGTGCTCCAGATCCTATGATCTTTGGCCCTTTAAAAATATAGGAGACTCAAGCAGTCGCAGAGGAAATGCCCATACAGGAGGCATCCCAGAGCAGCAGCAGAACTGGAAGAAACTCTCCTGGCTGTGCATGGCTCATGTGAACGTGGTGTTGCCATGAACCAGAAGCCAGAGTGCTGGAAACAGAGCAGGTTGCTCTAGGAGCCTATGCAAACCTCATGCTGAGGAAGCTCCCTGGATCTAGGCTGGAGGCATTTCAGTCTGCTTTGGTAAAGCCAGCTCCTGCTCTTCTGCGCTTCCCTCTCACACTCAAACCCAGAAATTAAATTTTGTGCCTTCTTCCAGATAGCCCAAGCCATAGGAGATTTCTGGACCTTCTCATTCTCCCAAAAGCATATTCGCTTGCCTTGGATAGAGGAGGGTGCACTGTTTGTGAGTTCACTCAAAGGAGACCTCTGTGCTTGGCATCCGTGGAAATCTGTGGAAGCAGGACTGCTATTTTCACCCTGTAAGAAGAGGCATTTGTGCTATGACACAGTGTTCTAGGTCGTCCACTCCTGCCAGTGATGTGTACAGCATGTGCAGCACGACTGCATGGGCTGTATTTTATAGATAATCCTTCACTAACTACACTGGCAGCTCTCGCCTGCCTCTGACAAACACAAACTCACACCCACAGCTCCACAATACCACCCAGCTAAATAATAACCTGATTGTCCATACTAACTGGGTTCAAGAGTCCTTTCCAGCCAAACCAGTCAGAACCTGCTGCTGCACTGGTGAGATATATAATCCCCACGGATCCCATCACTGTTCTGGTCCTGGGTCAGACACACATGGCAGGTGGCTCTTAAAGGACTCCGAGCACTAAGTGGGGACATGTCTGAGGCAGCCAGGGTTATCTGAGGTACCAGAACCTGTATAGGGTTTAGGCAGGATGAACCATCTTCTGCTTTGGACTTCTTTTTAATGTGTCGGTGGTTTTACTGTGAATGGGTAAACATACCTTTCATTTAATTATATAAGTATTTAGTAAGTTCTGTTTCTCACCCATATACCCCCAATTATGAAAGTAAGAAGGCTAACATCTTGCTTCCTCCCTTCACTAGGCAGTGTCAGAGAACAGGCTGAAGGCTTTGAAAGCTAGAAGAGTAAAGGTGGAAATGGACAGACAGTACTAGGCAAGGGATGAGCAATGTATTGTTCTTCCTCTGTGAAAGTATGAAAGGTGACTGTAGTGTTAAAAAAATAGAATTGGTTCTGAAATTATATAGGGGGGAAAACTGAGGAGTATTAGGAGGAATAGTAATTAGTCCTTTGTTTCTATTGACGGTTAAACTAAGTATTGTTTATATCAGCATGACCCTAATGAAAAGGGCTATGGTACTCCCCAGCATGGCCTCATCACACTGTGTCGGCACCAACACTCCTGAAACCTGCAGGAGCAGCACACTCGAACGTGGAACATGATGGCTTGAGCACCTTGTACAGCAGACAGAGTTTTCTTGGAAGGGGAAAGCAAATGCCAGTCACCTGATAGTGTCAAACAAAGAGAGGAACACAAAAGGAGCCATAATGCCAGGGGTGGTTGTAGGAGACAAAGAGCTGGTCTGGGAGGAAGTAAAGATGAAGGCTAAGCTTGTGGGAGGACATAAAAGGCTGTGCTGTTTGCATGGCAGCATATGGAAGATCATAAATGCTCTGGTAATGAGAGGAAGATTATATTTCAGGGAGGTTCTGCTTTAAAAAAAATGAAGTTATGAAAAATGACTGGGAGGTGCTGTCATTATTACCAATCAATATCCTCATGCTTCTTTGGCAAAAGCTCCCAATACTTTCCTGCTAGTTCGTTATTCCACAGGTAATGTCATGGAAGGGCATAAGACAACCCAAAGTACTATTACTTCTATGATATGTTTTATCTGACAATTCTAGACTAAATCCAGCATGCAAACTAAGCATGGACATGGAGCTTACCATTTCTCTGCCTATCATTTTTACGTTCCTCATTATTTCCCAACTGATTTCCTATTCTTGCTTGTTATTGGTCACCTAAAATTAGGTTGGCAGTTTCTTAAAGCAAGACCCAGAGTCTGACATGTCCTGTAAAGTACTTTTAATATTCTTGGGTCTGGTAAACAGAAAACAAAAAAAAATCTCTGCAAGTGGATTTTCTCGCACCCTGGGAAATCAGCATTCCATATGTTCGTAGCAAACAGTGATGGGGCAACTTTGTATTTACTTTAGTTGGTTTAAACTCATTTGTCAATACAGCAGCCCACTATGTGTCACATGTGAGCATAATAATAGCTTGATACTAACTCAATTTGCAGTAATGAACACCCTGAGAGATGGCCTAATGTGTCCTCATAAATAGGAAGCTTTTTGAGATTATTGCCTAAATAACATCAAGTGATTAATAAATAAATGGGTGAGGTGGGATGTTTTTCCAGCTAGGAACTTTTAGAAAGACTGTGGTTTTGCCATTCAGTAGATAGATTAATAAAGAAGTGGTAGAAATTAAAATATGGCTAACAGCTTCTTATGAAGCCAAGAATTCACCTTTTATTTGAAATGCCACTATTATGTGCAAAAATTTTGATTTAATCCAAAATTATCAATTTAGCAGGAGAGGGATTTGTATCTCATGTGCTTTATATAAACATACAGTTCAATGTCCCTGAGCACTACAGAGGTTACATACCAATTTAATGTGTAATACTGCTTTTCACCATTTTCCTTGTTCTGGCTTAACATCTTGTTCATTCCAGAAGCTAACTGTGTAAATTACATTATACAAATTAATGTAGTTTTTTCCTTTTTGGGAGAATTTTTCAAGTCAAGCTCTGTCTGTATTCAGTAGCACAATAGCAAGCAGTGGATTACAAATTTTCTGGTTTCTACTTCAAATTTTCAGTTTAATTGTTCAACATGTCAGTTCTTTTAATAACAAGTCTAGAATAAGGAGACCTCAAGGATTTGCACACTTCCAGGCTGGTTCAGCGGGTACAATTTCCTGTGCATCTGCAAAAACAAAAATGTGTGAAGACCAATGCTTGTGGTGCAGAGATGGTGTGTGAGCTGTCAAGCAGATGTGTCCTGGGAGATCCATCCATCTCTGCATTAAGACCTTGATAGTAAGGAGAAGCTTCAACCCTGGCCCTAAAAAACATTAGGAAAAGCAAATGGCAAACAACAAGGAGGTACTTCTGCAGCCCTGGTGTAGATTGCACTTTGCCATGACTTCCCAGTCTAAGTTCAGGAGCCCCAGCAGTGTGTTGAGATGACAGGTGGAGATCACATAATCACAATCGTCAAGGTTGGAAGGAACCTCTGGGTTTCATCAGTCCAACCCCCTTGCCAAGGCAGGGTCACCTGGAGCAGGTGACACAGGAACACATCCAGGTGGGTTTTGGAAATCTCCAGAGACTCTGGGCAGCTGTTCCAGTGTTCTGCCACCCTCAACATAAAGTTGTTCCTCATATTGAGGTGAAACTTCTTGTGTTTTAGTTTATGGCTTTTTTTCCTCGTCCTGTCGCTAGGTACCACTGAAGAAAGTCTGGCACCATCCTCTGACACCCACCTTTGAGACACTGACAGGGATTAATGACATCTCCTCTGAGTTTTCTCTGGACTAAACAGGCCCGGCTCCCTCAGTCTCCTCATAAGAGAGATGCTCCAGTTCTCTACTCATCTTTGTGGCCTCTGCTGGACCCTCTGCAGTTGTTCCTTGTCTGTCCTGTACTGAGGAGGCCAGAACTGGACACAGAGATGTGTGTGCATGAGAAATGAATTCACCGAGTCCTCTTTTGCAATCAACTCTGGATAAACAGTCCCTGTAGTATTTCAAATTTCCGGAATGGTTGGTCTCGTTGTTACTTTTTTATCTTCTCACAATCAATTCTCCTTTCTCTCTCTCTCTTTTTTTTTTTTTTAATTTGAAATAAAAATATAAATTAAATAGCCAGTGAACACAATTTTGACATGACCAGTTTTGAATGCCTGACTTCTCAGATGCCTGACTCTGTACAGACAGCAAGAGCTGACTTTCATTCAATGCCAGCCACCTTTTACTCTACCATGAAGTTTCAGGCTAGACCCTGGAAGCTAACACTTGAAATCACTCACTTTTTCTCAACATTTCAGCTAAGCAATTAATATTTAAGATTACCTGCTGTGCATTAAGTCTGCTTCAATAATGTTATAATTTATTGCAATGCTTAATTGTGATAGCCATCAGAAACCTTGTAGCAACTTGGATTTTTCATGTTCACCAACCAGCTCTTTACTCAGAGTTGGCAGGGTTATGTGTCCCATTCCATAAAGCCATGAGAAAGGAAGTAATTGCTAATTATTTGACCATCTATCGATATCTCCTAAGTATTTGCTTGTTCAAGCTATTGAAGATACAGAGTCAGAGTGTGACTTTGCACTAACATAGCATGGTAATTTTTAGCAACATCTCGTATTTCTGGTTTTATGTCCTTGAATTTAGAACTTTCCAAACAACAGTGGTGAATGGTGACATAGTTGTGGGCAGGGATCTTGGTCAAAGTGGTCCAAATAAATAAACTGACTTATTTCACATCACACTCTAGTCAGACAGTAGAGATAACAGGCTGGTTGTCTTTGTCCTGAAGCCCTGGAGCTCTACAGGATTCAGCAGAGATCTTTGCTGAATGCCTCAGGGGTGCTGGAATTGTGTCATACCAATCTGACCCTTCGGTGGGAATCAGAAATTCGGATGTGCCACAGAAATTATTCGATGCATTGAAATCCCATTTTACTGGGCCCTGGTCACAAAGATCCACAACAAAACATATCCAGGAAGGAAGCCACACCCTCAGGAAGATGCAAGTGTAATTATTCATGCACAAATAATCAGCATCAGAGAATCTCCCCAGTGCAGCAGTTTCTTGCATGTGACAGGATTAATTGACAGCTATCTGTTCTAATTGTGATAACTCCATATCTCACAGCAGAAGATTGTCATTATGATTCCCTTTTCCTCACCCTGTAATTCTTTCCTTTGCTATGTGTGACCCTTCTACTGAATTGCCAGGATTGTAATTTCCCTTCTATGCTAATAATTAATGCTTTCATGTAGAAATAATCAGCTCATGTAAACAAACATAATTGTCATTCTCTTTCCCCTTTCTTAGCACCTTTTACTGTGTGGAGTCTCATGTAATTTCACTTTTAAGCCCTTAAAACCATGATTTGGGACTGTCGAGCACGAAGCACAAGAGCCTAATGGGATCTACAGCAGTGGCACTAGAGGCGAAACCCATTAATTGTGCACATAAACATGTAATAATGAGGCTTATCTGTTCTCAGAAGTGCTGCAGAAGTCACTTAGCAGGCAGCTTTGGCCAGGCAATATCTCCCCTGGCCACCATTCTTCTGATCCCATGTGGAAGCTGAGGAGATGTGAAGGATACTGTGGCTTGAGAGGGGTTATTTATTGCTGTGGTATTTACTGCTGCTGCAAGACAAGGAATGGTATCTCAGCCTTTTCCTGCCTCGTTGTGCAACGTGCCACGCATCAGGTCGCGCAATGCCGAGGCCTGGCAGTGCCTGCGTACGGAGGAGGCTGCGGAGCGAAGCTGGAGGATGTTGTTGGTTGGCACCTTCCCATGGATTCCCTGTGATGTGCAGCATCCCGGAGTGGGAGGGAGGTGGTGGTGTGAAGCTCAAAACGCCAGTGGGAGTGCGCAATATATGCACTGGCTGAGCGTGTCCCAACAGGAGAGCCCTGGCAGGGCTGGCTAAGGGAGAAGGGGCACTGCCTCTGCCCAGCCAGCCTGTGAGGAGTGTGGGCCCCACTTGTTACAACCTTCTGGTACATGAGCAGCAGATTTGGACATCAAGGACCAAATCCTTTGACCCTGAGATTTGAATCAACTCTTCCCAATGGAGCCATGTTGAGCAGTGCTGTTCAGTGTGGTTCATACTAGGCATTTTGCTGCCATGATTCAGGATTCTTGTCTCAGCTATGCTTCTGAGATGCAGGCTTCTGCCTCTTCCCATTCTGCTAATCACAGCTAAACAAATGTATGTATAATGAAGTCTCTAAGGTAGTTTTCAGATAGACACTTTGCAAAATAATAAATCTGGTAGTACCAGATTTTATTCTGACTCATGGACTATTTAAGATGGCAAAATTTGGGTCTCACAGACTCATTTGTATGGTTCAGTAGAGTACTTTACATATCTTAAAAGCTTTCTACATTAGCAGCTTTTCTAAAAGAGTCACTAATATTAAAGTGCTGTTACAAACATGCAATCCAACACCACTGTGTGATAAAACATCGTTAAAGAATCACGGAAAGACTAGTCTTACTAGTGTAGAAGATGATTATACTGCTGATAGAGTCCACTTGAAAGAGACGCAAACATCTCAGCAGTGCTTCTGATAACATATGCTGTGCACATTTGATCAGTTCTTTATAAATGTCTTGTTTTCACCCACCATACAGTTATTTCAGGTTTATCTCAGTGATCTAACAAATTGTGTTGCTGGGAACTAAAAGCATTTTGTTTCTTGACTGCTGTAATAGGAGGGATCAGTATAGGTTCCTGCAGAAGGGAATTACCCATATGGCTGCATTTGATCACCCTTTGGGTCCATTAATGCTTTGAGTGTAAGTGGAACTGGGCTCACTTTGCCTTCCATGCACAAGGGACACATTTCCCTCCCTACTCATCTCACTACTTGAACAAGCCTTAAAAAAATGGAGGAATCTTCCAACTAGATCACAACCTTTTTGGAGGAATCCCAGTAGATCACACCACTCAGAAGACTGCAAATAAAGAAACTGATTCAAGAAGGGGTTTAGTTCCAGATGAGAGATTACCACTCGCTGCTGAACAGCAAAATCCTTGTTTGAGACAACTGAGACATGCTACAGTACTGTAATTCTAAGTTAAGACATGCAGAGCTGGAGATATTTAGGTATTTAAGAAGAAGGAGCAGATACTGAAGGCTTGCTGAACATGATTTAATTCTGGAAGTACTGATCAGACACAGTCAATCTGTCAGGGGGTCAGCCAACCTTGCCAGATGTTAACAGTTTATCACCACAACATGCAATAGGAGAGCAAGCAGATGCTGATTTTTCAAATAATTAAGAGTGCCCTTCCATGACAAAAGTTTTATAAGAGCATTTTCAAACAGAAACTTAATATTTTCAGGCATCAGTAAAAAAGAAAGTGGCTGCATTCAAGAAAGAAAAGCTGTAGCTCAAATCAGACAGGAACTTGGACATGTTAGTTGTGCAAATCTCTGCTTTCTGCAGTGTTAAGAGAAGTGCTGACATAGGCCAAGTAGTCCCTATGCCTTGGCAGTATTAGCTGGATCATTAGGAAAAAGAAACAAAGTGGAAGCTGGGTGTTGTCTTTCAAGTGAAGAAAGCTGTAGAATTGATGTAATGTTTGACTTTTAGAGGAGGCATCTCCTCTGTGGAGAGGCAGCACCAAGATGTTCATTCCCAGAACATAACTGCAACTTAAAACATACAGCATTGGAAATATGTCCAACATTTGTGCAGAAGTTACAAGTCTCACATTATTGATTATGCCTTTATCCTGTTCTATAGTCACTGCTGAAACTGTGTACCACAGGATGGTTCCAGACCTGCAGGAACCTCTCTGACATTCACATAGGTGCAGGCTGGGAGCTTGTACACTTTCCTAGCATGGCGTTTGACCCAGTGGTGATTCTGCAGGGCAAGGAAAGCTACAGCCTGACCACTTGCATTATTAAGACTGAGGCTGGAAAAGAATGGGAGCCACTGCCATTTCCTAGCAGAAACTAAAATACCACTTAATGTTCCAATTAAAAACTGATACTAAAAAATATCACAATCTTTTCTGCACAAAAAACCCCCAAACAAACAAAACAAACAAAAAAACCAAAACAAACCACCCAACACCCAAAAAACCCCCCTAAACCAAAAGTAATTTTATCCAGCCTCCACCATGCCATTTCAAAGCGTATGGTGTATAAAATACCATCTGCAGACAATCCTCCTAGTATGTGTTAGGTCTCCCAGACTGCAGTTGGATGTAGCTATGGAACATGGGTGACTGGAGCTAAAGCTGTTTGAGAAGTTATGAAATGGACCCACAGTTAGTCCTGAGAATGGAATAAGTGTGTTTGCATTACCAATGGTCCTGTATGGCTGCTTAATCTGCAACCATTTACTGAGCAGAAGATTGCTGGATAAAAAGAATAGTGTACTGGATCTTTTCAAGAATGATCTGAAGGAGAAAAATTAGGATGTTTTAAAAAATTAAGCTGCCTCTGGAATGTCTAGCATACTTTAACTAATGAAAGACACTCTGCTGCTTACAGCAACTGAAACAAATAGGTAGAAACAAATAGGAACAATTTTATTCCTTACTAATATTTAGATTTTACTTTTGAGCAATAACTATGCAAAACTTAAGGGTTACTACACACAAACAGATTCATCATAAGACTGGGAGTTATCACAGAGAGTATAATTATGATTATTAGATCACCAGCATGAAGCAAAGGGTGTAGTAGACGAACAAGACAACACAGGATCTCTAAAGTGTTACTGAAGTTTATCTCCAACACTTGAGTCAAGAACTGAAGTTTCTGGCCTTGGCTGGGTGATTCTTGCCACAGCACCCTATACACAGTTTCTCTTAACACTTGTAGACTATTAACAGCTCCTAAAGGAAATTTTGACATATATAAAAGAGATCCAATTCTTCCTCAGATAAACATTAAATTTGTATTCAAATGTCTGCCATTAAAACACACTGGTCTATTTATAAGGCAGATCATAAATTTTTTAGGAAGTTGCAGGGACACTCTTAGGCAAGATGATGTATTAATAGTATATCTATTTCTGTGAAGTTTTGTCAGAAAGAAGCTAACACTGCTTTATTCTTACTGTAAAATGACCCAAACAATTTAATTTTAGCTTTATGAGCGTCTAACTAAAAGCCTTCTTACTGGATCACATCTCAAAATGTTGTCCTTAGTGTCTTTTCCTGGCTTATATGCAGGACCAAAATGGTTGGTTGTTTTCTTCCCTCTCTTTCAGTTTTATTGTTGAGACCTATTATTTCAGTAATTCACACCAGAATATAATTTTTTGTTCAAAAGAAAAAATATGTTTTGTGCTTTAGATGGATATTGTATTTTAGAACTATAAGAAGTTATTGTTTAGAAAGTTTTCTGTAGATCAGATGAGCCTTTACTGAAAAGTATGAGGAAAGTGTTGATGCTTCTGTTTGTGCTGCAGTCAGTCATTTTGGTACAGAAAGAAAGAATGGATGCTGTTGTGAACAAATGATGGCATCTGAGAATAATTAAAAAATAGAAAATATTTCAATGCCAAGAAAGTCACTTGTAGAGAAGTTTATCAAGGGATTACCTGGTTCAGTGCATCAACGCTTAGACTACTGATGAGGCAAGAGTTAAGATAGTAGTTTTGAGCACCACAGGAAGAAGAGTCTGTATATGATTTTACTCCTGATCGTAAAAATTTTCACAAACATTACTTTGCTACATACATCATCACCTTTATGTATTTACAGATAAGACACCAAAAACATGTCAAATTTGATGCCTGATTTTTGATGTTAGATCTCATTTACTTAATTCTGTATTAATTCAATTTAAAGCATGTTCATTGCTATGTAATATCAATTATTGAACAATGAGACAGCATAATTGTAATTTTTGTGACCATAGTGAAGACGTGCACTATTCTTCACATTAATCAGGCATTTTTAGTGTGATCTAACATGCAGTATACCTTGGGAATGTTTTAATACTAGCAGGCTTAGCAAGTAGTCCTTGCAGCTCTTCTCCATGATAAGAACAGCTGTGGGAAGGCTGAGTAGTATAAAGAGGAAAAAGAAAAAACTATCTGCACTTCAAAGATTCCCTTCAGATGCAGCAGATAGAAAATCCACACAGATTACTGCGGAAGCTGTAGGTGAAATTAAAAGTTGCCCTCTCCAATATATGCATTTGCCTGAAGTATTCCCTACATTTACATATTCTAGGGCAGAGACAGCTGTAAAGATACATACTGCCTTTTTTCTTTAGTCTGTAAGTGTTGGGACTTTAAACTTGGGGTCTGTTAATACAGAGATCCCATTTACAGTCCAAAGAATTATGTGTCCAGCATGCAGCAATCTTGATTATATTCCGGTCAGGATGTGGGAAAGATGCTATTAGAAACAAAACAATCAATTCACTGAGGCAGTCCCACAAACATGCTTTATGGCATCTGCCTCCCACTCATTTCAAGTGAGGGTTTATAGTGACACATTGGTGAAGATTAGTACACAACTGCAGGCAGATGCCCATGACTGATTCAATTGTTTGCACTGACACTCACAATTGCTGTAATTGCAGCTGAAGTGATAAAAGGCATTGCAAAAAAATAGACAAAGTGAAATCAACATTGTTCCTCAGAGATTTTATTAGCTGAAACCCAAAAATGCACAATCACTGCTTTTTCTTGGTATGAATTCTCCACAGCATTTCCATTTGCTATGCCTGCAATACTGGCCTCAGAAATTTAACATACAAACATTCAAAAGGCCTCTTTAAAAGCAGAACTTGTAACAGGAACAGCCATGTATTCCAGCCTCGTTTAAAAGAATTTCTTTCCAAAAAAGCGATTAAAAAATAAAGGCAGCAAATGATTTTTAGACAATCAATGTGATCCTAAATAAAGAATCTTTCTAAGTGGAGACTTTCCTGTATGCCCCAAGCAGCGCTACCATTGTTCCTTTCCTCTTTTCCTCCCATAACGGCTTAACACCATGAATGTTTCAAGCTGGTACTCCTGATGAGGATTGACCATCTTCTACAGCCTCTGGCAAAAGAGAAAATGGATGTTTAGAACTAGGCAGTACCCAAACCCTTCCGGAGAACAGATTACCCTGTAGCCTGCCAAGCCAGTTCTCATGCAGTGCTGAAGATTTCCTTCAGACCACCTACACTACTGGTGGCTCAGTCCAAAGGAATTATGAGATGATCCATGGAAGAGTTGAGGATTTAACACATTCACTCCCCACTTAAAAGACAAAAGTGATTTTTGCAGACTTATTTCAATGAAAATGGAAATCCCATTGTAGCATAACTCATATTCTAAAGGTATTGTAGCATTGCCATCCTGATCACTGGAAAACTTCCATTTAAATGCTCAAGATTGTGATTGTATCTAATCATTCTATAGCAGGAAAAACCAAAGAAAACCCCAAAACTTTAAAAGAAAGCAAAAAATTATGCCTGATCGTGTCCTTCATTAATTTAAACCAGTACAAAGTGAATCAAAACTTCCACCTGCAGCCCACTAACATCTTTCAAATGGGACACACAAGTGGCTAGATAACCATCAATGCAGGAAAACCTTTAAATGCATTTTGTGGTAATTTTAATAATAAATAATTTTTGTGGTAATTTTAATAAATAAAGGAGATCATCTCCTCCCAATATTTAAATTGGGATTAGACTTGCCAATGCATTGGAGAAATCTAAATCAACAATGTATTGCATCAGAAAAGAGCTCTGAGAAATGGAAGGCGAGTGTTTTAAATGCTTCCAGTTACAGCACAGCACTAGAGAAGGCCAAATGCCCGAACAAGTTCCCTATAGAGAGGCTTGTCAGATCTGATGCTCTGAATATGAGGTACACACGCGCCTCACATGCACGTGGCCTTGGAAACACGCCTTGGATAATGGCAGAACAGATGGGATTTGTGTCAGGGACAGCCAGGCAGCTGCATCTGCGGCCTGAGGAAGAGGGAGCCGCGGCACTGCCCTGTCCTGTGGCCAGAGCAGGAGCAGCCCCTGGGCAGAGCTCTCTGTGACAGAGCTTTCTGCAGTCCACATGTGGAGTACAACTAACTCCAGTCTGTGATGAATCTGGCACGTTTCCCATGGTGGCTGACTGTATCACACCAGAAGATGGGCTGGTGTACAATGCTCCATTAAAAGCCAGAGAGAGAGGACAGGTGGAAATGCTGCAGGCGGTACAGTGGCTCCTCCTGACTGGCTGTGGTGACCATGCAGCTGTTCTGGGGAAGGGAATGCTCCTGTGCTGGGGGCATGGCACCCTTAGAGCCTGGCCTGACCAACGTGCCTGATAAAAGGCATTTCCTCTCCAATGCAGGCAAGACAGAGGAGCAATTTATTGCAACAGGCCAATGGAACATCACACTGTCACCCTCAGTGGTTTTATTTTAGTAGCTTTTACATTCAAAACCAAGTTCAGAACTACACTGTGGAACACACAGGAAAGCACTTCCAGGTTCAGGCAGAAAGGGTAATAAACATTAGCCCCACTCTACAAAGAAGGATTAAAGAACTCAAGGGTCAAATCAGAAACCAAGACAGGGACCGCAGATGAACCCAGATGTCCCAGGGTGAACTGGGGCTTAAATACAAGATCCCTCTTCATACTTGTACTGACCCATACATTTCAGGACTCCAGCACTTGAAAACGAGATCTTACCTTGTTTATGCTTTTGTCTAAGGAAGTCAAGAACCTCCTTCTGTCCTGTAGCCTCTGCCTATAAGTAGAAACATGAATAAATCCTGCCATCCTCTGCACCAGGACATGCAAATAGTCACTTGTGGGAATTAAGGCTATGTTACCACAAAATAATTAAAATCCAATTTAAATTTTAATTCCTCTGACATAGATGAGAAAACTCTCACTCCAACTATTTATAACTTTATAACAGCACCAGATCTGAGTTTGTAACAAATTCTAATCCAGTTTACAGTCCACAATGCAACGTATATTTTTCCCAAAATAATATTATCCAAAAGCATGTGTTATTACTCACTCAGCTAGCACACCAAGGGAACGCAACTGTATGGACACTTACTACTTGTAAGGGATTCCTGCCATCATAACCAGTTTGCTCCAGGTCTGCACCAGCCAGGTACCAGGCATCCAGCCCATCCATATCACCTTTAGCTGTAAGGCTGAAAAAGGAATTCATAATATTGGTTCTAAATCTTTCAGTTAATTTCAGTGAGTTCCTGGGTCCTGTCAATGAGCTCAGCAGGCAAAGGCTGAACCAGGCTCAGCATGGCTGCCAAGGTAGAGGTAAGGAACACTATTACAACAGCTTTGAATAGCTGAGCAAGCAACACAGCTTGATGAATCAGTTCCTTAAATTAATAGGGCTGTGCTATAAGTACTTACAACAGGCTAGTTTCACATAGTGGGTGTGACTATGACCAAAGGGGAAAAAAAAGTCATGCAGTTTCATATTTCACAACACAATATTTATCTCATGAGTTGGGGGGAGGGCAATGGCTAAGTCAAGATTCAGCTGAGTGAGAGCACAAGCAGATGTGCCAGCAGTCCACAGGCCTTACTTAAAACCACTAAGAAACCCCCATGACAAGTTTGCATAACTGTGTTTGCTGTCAGTAGTTATGACATTAAGTACATTTATGTGATACCATTTGGACAGTAACACAGCTATATTTGAGTTTTACGAAACAATTTGTAGGATTTAAATAGGCAGCAAGCCAAAAAGAAAAAAGCTCTTCAAAGATGACCTCTGTCTGCCACATGTCACAAGCAAGAGAAAGGATCAGAATTAATTCTATACAAATAATGAGTTAAAGCTTTCAGAGAAATGCACACCAGACTATTTCTTTACACATCTGCTGGCAGTCCCCTCTATAATACTTAAGGTTAATTTTTAACTCTCATTTTGGTAAAAGGGCTAAGAGCCTGTACATATGCAAAATCATGCCAGTCTGTACCAAGCCTGAACTGATGGGAAGGCTGGGAGGACAACCTTCAGTCTTCTCAAGATACCAGCATCTGTGAGACTTCAGACCTGAGCTTGCTGTGAGCTTAGATTGTTTCAGCAGTACCCTACTGATAATCATCAAGTGAGGTTGAATCTCATTAAGAGAGGGGGAACCCTCCCCAGCATTATTAAGTTTAGAATTTGCTGCCTTAACCGGAGCTTGCTGTGGGTGACAGGCGCTGTGCTGGCAGCAGGGATGGAGATGGTGATGAGCTCCTGGATGTGCTGACCAAGCCAGGCTGACCTCGTGAAGAGTGGAGAAGGCTCAGAGATGCAAGGAGCAGTCAGGTAAACTTATGGAAGAAATCATGAAAGCAGGGCTGCAACATTCACTTCTCTGCTAGGTCAAAAACACTTCTGTTGTTGATTAAATCGCTTAAGTACCTGAAAATATGTTTTCAGGGGAGTGGAAGCTTCTAATTGCAGCAGGGCCAGAGGCTGGGCACAAAAAGGGAAAGCATATGGTCTCTGTGTTCCTCCATGCAACCCCCAGGTGACCTACAGCTGAGGCTTTTGGGGGACAGGGAAGTGGTAGTGAGCGAGTGCTGAGAGGTTAACAGTGCTTCAGTCTGGCATCATGAAGGAAAGGATCAATAAATCATTAATGAAAACTGCTATCCAAAAAAAAAAGGCCCCTCAGAAGCAATAAGGAAACAGAGGAAGGCAAAGGAAGTCCAACAGGAAGCTCAGTAGGAGGTTGTAAAGGAAACTGCAGGAAAGAAGTGAGCATTAGTAAAGAAAACGTGTAAGCGTTAGTAAAGTAAAGAAATTGCTTAGCAGCCATTTCTGGAACACATGAATTATCTTTACTTACAACATCTAGTCTCTTGCTGTTAACACGGTAAGGTTAAGGAACAAACAAAATGCCTGCCTAGAGAGTTATGAGCATCACCAACACTGGACAGGAAAGCACTGTATTTGCCAAACAGAATCTCCTCATTCAGCCACGTGCAAAGCAGAAACCACTTTGGTCAAAGTGGTTGGTTAAAGACTTTCAGAAATATTACCAGAAATATTATCTCTCTTCATGCCCAGGGCAACTCAGTTACATCTCTGTAAGCAACAAACAAGGACTGCTGCGCTTACTTGAAAATTAACTGCCTAACAGCACTTATTCAGAAAAGCAATTTAACCCTCACTGCAGAGGTCAAAACTGTGAAATGGTCTCCTTCTGTGGCACTAGAGCAATCCAAATACACAGATTTATCTTTAATTTTCCAGCAGCCATTTACTGATCAAGTGAGAACTTTATTCTATGGGGACTGTAACCTAGAGAACAAAAGGTGATGTAGCTTGTGAGAAAATTTAGATACCACTCTAAATAGAAGATACCTACCATTTACTAAATTTATTATCATCAAGAGCACCACAAACATTTTCTCCAATTCCAGATTTCCATTGTCAAGCCATACACATCTGTATTTCCTTTACACATGGTAAGTGTATTTTCATATACTCTAATGTATACAGAAGACCTCTCAATGTACAGTACAGGGACCATTGCTCTGTATTTGTCTCAAAGATATTTATGCCAGTGATTCCAAATACAAGTGCAACCTCTAAGCAGCGAATCCATCACTTTTATATCATGAAGTGGAATAAAGAAAGCTTCAATATACACTTACCAGGACGTTTAAAATCTGCTTTGTTGATAAAGAACTACATAACACATTTTACTAAACTCTGACTGATACTTCTGAGAGCAGATAATCCCAGGCATCTCATCAGTACTCTTGCATTCAGAAAAAATTATTTATCCAGGTCACAGTTTCAGCACAGCTAATGCAGCCATGATGATGACAGAGCTTAAGACATCAAGAACAGTGATAGTTCAATTTTTTTCTCTCTGCCTCCCATCACACCAACATCAAGCTGCAGTTTAAGGCGTGCTCTGTTACTGTCAGGGAACCAGGAGTGAAGCTTGTCAAGTCTCAGAGGGTTTATACGGCCAAGGGCCAATGCAGTTGTAGATCTGGGAAGTAAAAAGTACAGTGAAATGACACCTTGGGGTTCCCTCCTGCCTCCCCACGTACTAGGAATTCATCTTTCCCAGGGACACAAAGCTGTGCTTTATCAGCAATTTCCTTTTTCAGTGTCTGTATAAAGTGATGAGGAAAGACTTCCTTTTTTTTTTCAGGTGTGTCATTGCCCTGGCAGAAGAGAAAAAAAAATTTTTCTTCTTTTTAAGATGAAGAGCCCCAGAAAAAAAAAAAAAAAAGTCCAGCACAAGGCATGGTTTGCTCTGTTCTGAACACATTTGGGAATGCTATTCTTAGCTTGTTGAGACAGACTTCTTTGAAAGACAGCAGGCAGTAGAAGCTTGGTCCTAATTCCTGCAGAGGCATATTCATCCTTCCTTCCCCAGCCTTGCCCCCTGTTTATGTTAAAATGAAGAGGCATCTTATTCTGAAAGGTGCTGATTTTGAAAGGCTGCATCACTATATATCCTGTCATACCATAACTTATCATTTTATAAAATCTAAGAATATGAAAGAGAAAGCTGCTTTGGCATTATGTCCCTGTTTAATTTTGTGAAGTACAGACTTGAAGTACTTCAATTCTATACAAGCTTTTTTCCATTAAAAAAACAAACACAAATAAACTGTCTACCAACTCCACAAGCTTTCAGAATAAGTCTGAGTGTCCCAGTTTATCTCATGATGGTTTGGTTTTTCAGACAGATGACAATACTAATGCAATACGAGAAGATATTCTGACATTTTTAAAAGATTACTAATACTGAGATCTCATTTCGAAACAAAGCCATGAACCAGATACCAAACATCAACAAAGTGATTCTAAAACCAGGCTAACACCTCTCACTTAAAAAAGAGACACCAACAAATGAAGCCATGAAAGATTTAATAACTATGTGCATCTCCACTTCCTACACGAGAGTTCCCACTGATACTGTCCAACTCTCTGTTCTGGCTTGTACTCCCTTCCCTCTCAAACATCACCAATGCCAAAGGAACACATTTATTTTTATTTTATCTCCATAATTGTCCACCTGTTCTATTCTATTCTAAAATCATGAGTCTAAACAGAAGGAGGCTGAGGAGTATTGGAACACAAAAATAACTATTCATGGTCTTTTGTAACAGTCTGTTTGAGGATTGGTAGGTAGCAAAGAGGGAAAACATGCTTATAGTTTAATTCAGAGATGGGGGGGAAAGTTAGGTAAGTGCTGGAACACAGAGCTTATCAGAAAACAAGCAGCTTTATCCTTCTAAACCCCAAGAACCTGACATATTTCCTTGGTGACAAATTCGGACTGGTAGAAATGGCAGCTTAAGGCACATTACAAGATAGAAGAAATGTAGGAAAATAGTTCAAATTAGAGGGGAGATGTTATAAACAGCTGGTTCTATAAGCAGCTTGACCTTCTGGACATGTTGACTGCCATGAAGGTGCCAGTGCCTGCAAGAGGGGGTTTAAAATAAGAGAGACAACATGGAAGCGAGCCAGAGCATGCTAGAAGAATGAGTTTATCAGTAAGGTCATCCGAGGACACTGCAGAAGTATCACAGACATTTCAGCAAGAGGACAAACACCGGCATCTCAGATTTAGTAACTTTTAGGTATCTCAATAACACTCTGTGGAAAAAGTCCACTTTGGTAGAAATGACTATGCCAGGTCCTATGAAAGAGCAAGAGCAAAGGAAGTGCTTCAGCTCTATAGGAGCAGGGTAGGAACAGCCACTTCAGCACTGTCTCAAAGCCTGACCACTGCCTGGCTCTGCTACTGGTACAGACCATACAGATCCAGGTGCACAATGATCCCTAAAAAGCTGTAACAAACTGCATGAGAACCACATTTTGTTATTTTGTTTGAAGAACCCTTTTTCTCTTCCTTTTTTTTTTTCCATTTTGTTTCGTTTTGTTTTTGGACGTATTACTGCCAGGTCAGCTAGCCAAATTGGTTCTGCATGTGCCACCAGGACTAAGCAAAAGGCCAGTTTATTTGCAGAGGAATGTCATTCCCTAAACCACTCCTCTTGCTTTTTGGCAGAGGGAAACTGCACAAACCCAAGGTTTAGTTCTGTCCCATCACTCACAGTGCCCTGGGAAGTGCATATTTTGACCCCATGGTAAAAGCCTTATTACCCAGTCTCCTCTGAGCATGTTATGACAATGGAAACACTCCAGCTAGTGTTTCTTAATTCCAGAATTATTCAAAGGACAGAGTCCAGTCTCTACGCAGAACACACATAAGCTTTACCTTGACCTTGCTTTCTAGGCATTATACAGCACCAGTGCTGTATAATGCAAGTCTCATGGTTTCCTGCCAAGTTCCAATATAAAAGCCAGTACTCAGGGATTTTTTGTTTGTTGTTCAAAAGAAGAGAGAAGAGGAAATGAAGTAAAAACTACAAGTAATTTTCAGAAATACATGGAACTGTCTCACAATTTTCAGAGTAATTTGTAATTCAGGACCAGTACTGGAAAAAATGAAATCTAACCTATATTTCTTTTTATAATGCATATCCACATTGTTATATATTGAAAGTAACTGTATGAAAAATCAGCTCTAAGAGAATTAAATCCTCTTAAAATTAAATATAGTGATGGTGAGCAGCTGTTCACAAGTTTTGGGGTTAAACCTATTTGTCTATTTGATTTAGTTATTTTTAAGAACAATACTACACACTAGTCAGAGTAGAAGCCATTCCAATATAAGTGAAAAATTGATTTTAAGACACTAAAAATTATGCATTTTGGGCAGCTTTATTTTTAAAGGGAGATGTTACAAAATCACAACTTCAATAGCATCTTCTCACCATTCCTCACAAAAAAGTCTTTGGAAAAATATTTGCTTCTGGCTCACTTATCTCCACAATCCTCTCTACTTTGGAACTCTCTTGAGTTATTGGTGCTTTGAAACAGAATTGATTCTTAATTTCATCACTTGTCGCTTTATTATTCATCTAGCACAGAGACAGCCACCTCATGTGCCAGGGACCCAACCATTTACTGAAAGTTCTCAGTTTTCGTGTCTCCTCTGAAAAACCATCCCCCTCCACAGGCATTTTAGGGCCACCTCATATACCACATTTACCTGCAGAGTATTGTTCCAACGTCCTCCAAGTCCTGGCTTGATAGGTGTGCTCCTGTTTCTCGTAACAAATTAACCACTTGTATGTGCCTTTATGAAAGGAATAGAAAAAAAATGAGAAAGTGACCTGACCTGGAGGGGCTTTTTTCTCCCTGAATCAAGCATTGTCATATCACAATCAATCAGTGAAAGTTTTTACATTATATTTTTCACAGTCACAGAACTAATGAATCTTTTTCTAGGTGACAGATGCAGTAAACAGAGCTTCCCTCCCTCTCAAAAACTCATTCACACACTAACCTCAAGGAAGGGTTAAGTTCAGCTCTAAAAAGGAAAGGGTTGAATACCCTTCTCTTCCAAGAATTCTTAGTATTGTTACCTTAGTGCTAGTTTAATTTGACACTAGAAATATTAGTAACTGAAATACATGCAAATAAGGAAAATATTTAATACATACTGTCATTCCTGTATTTCAAAGAATACAATGCCCATATATATCAGTCTTAAATAAAACATTGTGTCTTACAGATAAGCAATGAATCTTTATGTTAATGGAGAAGGCTAATCAGTCTTTTTAGGGTTCAAAATGATGGCAAGTATTCTTACGAACCTCTGTCAAAATCATTTCTTTTCCTAACTTCCTTCTCCCAAGACCTTTATATTATTTATTTCTACCTAGTGACTTTAGGAGGTCTTCCTTGTCCTCTCCTTTGAGATAAAGGGACAAATAGCACTACCACTCCTACACCTTAGTCAGATGCTCAACAAACTCTATGGAAAAGGCCACTCTCTAAAGGTACTGTTGCAGGTAGCAAGTAACATGACAAGTAACAAATCTGCAAAATACATTTTTCATAACTAACCTAGTTGAAGGTTTAGAACTAGGTTTGAAAAGGAGGTGACATAGTGCTCCTCTGCTAAATAAGTGACTTAGTTTACAAACCAAAACATGGGGTTTTTTCTCCAGAAAGAGCATTATGACCCAGTAGATCAGGAATAGTTTCATAGTTCCTATTTTAAGTAAGTTGCTATACTCTAACACTTCAAAATAAAGAGGTGTGCTTATCATTTAATAGAAATTATATGAGCTTTTCCAACCAATTACCTACAAGATCATCTGTAGTAATTAAAAATAAAAAAATTAGCTCACATACACTTTCTGCTTAATCACTTGGTGGTAGCCACAGGCCTTTCCCTTTTTTGAATTGGACTAAACTACTTATCTAATCCCTCTGCCTCTTTTTAGGAAACCTCATCTCAATCAAAAATTATATTACAGTTATCCATATAAAACCTATGCAAGCTTGCATGTTTCATATAAGATCTTTAGTTTATAAACTAACCAAAGAACTGTATATGTGCTGTAGGAATCATCTTGATTTTCCAAACACAGGTTATTAACCCTAGGAGACAGATTTTTTTTTTTTTTTAATTGCACTTTGTTCCAATTGACAGCAAAAAACCCCTCTTCCTTTGCTTCATAGCAAAGCATTGCTGGAACAGCACATGCTTCAAGTTTGTTCAGTTATCTAAAATATTTTCTCAGGTGGGTCCCTTACAACGAGGCTCGTCATCCACAAGCATCTCCTTGAGCCAGCAAATAATGGCATGGTCTCCTATTTTTCAGTCTGTGGTGAAGAATGAATTCTACATGTATGAATTTTTTAGTTCTTACTCTTAAGCAAAACAGTCATTAGCTGAAATGAAATTTGACCTGAAATAAATTAAAGCAGAACATGTCTGTTCACTCAGGCTCTCCTTGGGTACTGAACAGAACATGGGGAGTGTCTGTTTACTCTCCTGTGACTGCCCTGGAGTATTCCTCATTTTCCACCTTACATGGGAAATCACAGCACAAAATGAGCACTTATTTTAAAATAAAAGCTTTGCTATGGGACAGCACTAAAAGATAAAAGGCTGCAAAGCGTGTAATGTTGTGTGGTATCTTCCCTCAGTGTGCTCCCCCTGTGAGGTCTGTAGCTCTGGATACCAGCAAAAAGCCAGGTTTTCTCTTCCTGTTGTAACTATTTACTCCTTACCAGTAGGAAGATTCCCTCCAGAAAGCACTTCACATCCCACTCACAACACACAGCCATTACTGGTCTGAGCGGGACTCCATAAATCTTTGGTAGAGGCAGGTTTGGGATCGTTTACCCCACTCATTTAATACAGCAAATTTGAAGGGGGCGGGGGGGAAGTGGCTTGAAATAAATTTATAAGCATGAAACTGATATGTTTACAATAAATGCTACAATAAAGCATTTCTAAACAGAAGTACAATGTCCTGATGAGTCATTCAAAACGACGGTTTTTGGTTCAGCGGGAAGAAGTGCTGTGCACTACTGCTTGTTAAAGACAGGGTAAGGGAGAGGAAAAGTAGGGACAAGCAATAATGCAAAGTTTAACAGTGTCAAATTTCGTACTGTGGCTATGAAATGCAGATCTGTCCAAGAAAGCAAACAGACCACCTCTGACATTCCCACCACTCAACATGGAAACTGTGCAGGAGGCAAGTTGCACTGCAGCTTGTTCCTACTTGCACCCAAACGCTATCTACATTCTGAACAAACCTAAGCCCTCTCCAGAGCACCACTTCTGCTGTCTTGTACCTACCACAAGGGAATTATTCATATCTCAAGAGGCTGGCTGTGAATTTTCTGATACTGTTATGTCTTAGGCACATGAGAGGTATTTGTCTTTAGAAATTGTTTCTGTAAGTGCTACTCTCCTGTGGCTTTACAAAAGCCACACAAGGGTCACAGTTTAGCTGATCTGAAGTTCAGGTGATGTCATGAGCCACGAACTTCTTGGGAACAGTTCAAATGCAATTCCTGTTCTAAGGTGACAGCACAAAACCGAGAGCAGAGGAATTGCTGGACAGTCCAAGCTCAAGGTGTAGAGGGATGTCAGCCTGGGGTGCACAGCTGCATGTCCAGTCTAGTCCCACCAGTGAGCTGTTCCTGACCCTCCCTTTTCGTAGTGTGCTCTGTCACCAAACCATGGCTCTCGATCAGACTATGGGCTGCAGAAACAATGCTATTCTGCATATGTTACTTGAGTTAGCCTTTGGATAGTATCACTTATTCATCCCTCTCTGAAGGAAAAACAAATTGACAAAAGGTGTTTCTAGAGTCTCCTACCTACTAGGTTCCATTTTTTATGACACTGGACATTAAAATTAGAGTGTATACTGATATTTTAATGTATTAATAGCAGAATATCTGATTTGGTCCAGTTTGCAACATTCGGCGCTTATGAATGAAGTTTGAGTTCCAGGTAAAGACATCCACACTCTTACCAGTTCACAAGGGCTCTGGATTCACAGGAATCCAGTTTCTGTACAGTTTGTATCATCTCAGGCCCTCACCTGGCAGACACTTATTAAAGTGAATCAACTTCAAAAGGGATGAATCGTACATGTGAAATTAACACACATGTAAGAGTTTGAAGGATTGGGGCCTTAGGGTGCACACCTTCCACCAACTCTCTTTAAAGAAATGCAGGTGTAATGTATATTCAAACTTGACTGGCTTCATTCTTTTTCATGCTTGCTCCCCTAGCAACCAGAATGGTTATGGCAGGATCAGCTTAGTTTCACTTGTTTGCTTTCCTGCATGGTATCAGTGGGAATTTTATGCTCAAATACTCTAAGGACAGGCTTCAGTGTGCTTCTTGGATTCAGAAGTGGTTAGATTTTCTCTCTGCCTTGGATTTCCTCAAGTAATGTAAATGTAACCTTGCAAAATATCAAGTATTTAAATTCATATTTACGTGGGAGGTAATTTTACTGCCTCTAATCTGATGTTCTCACAGCACTGTATGAGCAATTCCCCATTTTCAACCTTTTACCACTGTTCTACAAGTAAATGGAAGCGCTTTTACTACTTAAAATATACACAATTTTTATTCAAGACATTTTCCTGCTTAGAGAGTTTCTGTTATTAAAAAAATATTATTCTATTGTTTTGAAAATTAATTATCCCTTGAGGGTGCTGTAAGAAATTAAAGGAATGCTACTTATTTTGATAAGTCAAGCAACTGGCCTAAATTAACAGTGGTCTGTTTAGCTTCATGCATAAAGTGAGTGAGACTACAAGCAAATTGCAGAGTTACAAATGAAAAAGCGGAAATGCAGTAGTTTATTTCTTATTTAGAAAAAAAGAAAGAGTCACTTAAAGTCTTAAAAAAATTTAAGAGACTGTCATTGACATAAATCAAGTCACTGGTCTATCAGCTGACAGTGCTATGCTAAGAAGCTTTTAAGAAGAGGCATAACTCCCAATCATCTTTACAAATTGTTAAATGGAAGAGAGAAATCAGTCATCATTACATAGTTTTGCATGGTGGTTAAAAGGCAAGCCACTGAGCAGTGTAACATAAAAAACTGGAAGAAAGCTATTTTAAAGATGAGTGGATACTGGATTGCAGTTAAATGCCAATTAAACAAATATTAATTCTCAGAAAATGGGATTAAGCTGATGCAATGTTCAGTAAAATTGAGAAAGTTACAATATTAAACAGTTTAAAGCATTGACTACTCATTATAATTACTTTCCCCCGCCACCCCTTCCCTCTCTGCCACTTTCTATCAGGATAATCTCTTTACTTTCAGCTTGCAAGTGTTTAATAAATAGAATTTAAATACTTCTGTAGCAGAAATCTTTTTAGTGGGTATCTAATTACACACATATACAGCTGTCTGCTCTTTAACATTCTCCTTTAAATGCTTACCAGTGTGAAATGCAGTGTGAGTACACAACAGATCATAAATACACACTTATGAGATTAGTTCTAAGTCAACTCTTCCTCTCCTTCCAACAGTAGAAACAAAAAGAGAAACTGAAAATGGTTATGGTGCAGTTTCCTTTTACAATTCCCTGCATCAAAATGGGTGTGCAGTTTTAAAGAGCTTAAGAATCATAGTAGGAGTCTAATATAGGAGTGGCAATGCTAAGGAATCCAAACAACAAGCTCATGTGAAATTCCTCGGGCGGTAGATGGGTGCGGTAAAAAAAGTAGGTTCCTGATTTGCAGGAACATCTAATAGTATCTAATGCTTTAGCATTTTCTCACATTGGACCAGAGCCACGTCTATTCAACTCTGAGGTTATTTGTTTGATTTGCTGTTGGGCTTGTTTTTGCTCTAACACTGTAGAGCTTATATATTCATGAGGCAAAGCAACAGCCAAAAGCCATTTGGGACCATGCAGGAGGAATGGCAATAGCACAGCGCAGCCATGCAGGACTCCAGGGCTCACAGCAACAGAGCCTGGAGAGTTTTCTACATCTGGTCTTTAAGACAGAAGCAGCCTTCAAGTTACTCCTGCAGCCCATGGCAATCCAGGACTGTCAGACCTCCCAGGGAGCTAACTCCAGCTTGACAGACCAGGTGAACCTGTCAACATTAGAAAGCTGTAGGAATATGTGGGGACATTCATCCACGAAGACCATGAAAATTCAATCACTCCAAGCTCCTTTACAGGAAAAAAAAAGGCTTTTCTCCTGCCACGATACAGACTGAATATGAGATAAGGAGCTGAAAGTGGATCAAAGAGAAGGAGAGATTATGGTGTGCAGCTTTTAACACGCTGGAAGACCAATGGCTCCATGAATTCCCAGGCTATACAAACTAAATGTTAGAAAATTAAATTCTGTTTACTGATAATTTTATATTCTGTGCTATGGCCATGCCTTAGGACTATACAACATGGAGGAGGCCAGTAATGTGCAAGTCCATGACTACCATTCAAAAACTGCTGACATTCATAACAGCAGGAAGAGGAAATCCACAAAGCAGGCACAGCCATGCAACCATCCCATATAATTATGAGTGGGTGGAAGGGAAAAATCAAAAATCCAGTCATCCAGCAAGAGACTCAGGAAAGCACTGGTGGAAGGGGAAGATTAAAACATGTCAACCTACCGGTATATTTTGTGCCAATTGAAACCGTCTGGTCTTGATGAGAAAGGGAAGGGCAGAAAGAAAATACACAGCCCATGGTCCTGCACTGTCACTTCTGACAGTCAAAAAGAGTGATCAGTTTGGCTCTGTTTTATAAGGAACCTTCAGAATAAAGAGTGGAGCCCTGAAATTATGGATAAAGTCTTGGCAGGAGGACAGCAATAATTACCTTATGCTAAAATTCTGCATGCATACCAAATTGTTTGCCTTCATTCCAGATTATTTTAAAAAATCTTTTCATTTAGTCTAGACACATCTTTTGAAATAAAACTGATATATTCTATTTTAACTGCTGTTATTTACACATGACTGCTGAGACAAGACCAGAACAGAGGGATGGACTTGAAAACCAAAATGACAGAAGGTTTAGAAACTCTATATAGAGCAGAACATAAATTGTTACCTGAACTTGATGGCATTCATCAGTGGGGTAGCTCCATATCTGTCTCTGGCATAAACAGTCGCGCCAGACATCAACAAATACTCAACTAAGGGCAGGTGTCCTTCAGAGGCTGCAATGTGGAGTGGAGTTCGACCATCATAGTCTCCACAGCTCAGGTTTCCACCCTACAAAAGGATATATCCTTCTCAAAAAGATAATGGCTGCACATTAAGCTGTTGCAGACGTCACACAGTGGATGTATACAACACATTTTACTTCTCCCACAAAATTGTTAAGCCTGTCAAACTTAAAAGTTTATCTTGCAGCATTGTTTTAGTGCAAATAAAGATACTTATTCCACCTCCTGCATGTTTCCCGTTGAGATATGCTCTTTATTACAGCACACATACAGCAGCTTTTTGCCCATAGACTACTAATTTTTCTTGTCTTAGATAATTCTTACTTTCAAGATATATTTATCCTTTCTTGAGGCCCATTACCAAAGTCTCAATAGTAGGCTAACGAAGGCAAAGAGGGGAAAAAAAAAAGTAGAAAAGAGATGACAGGGAAATGCCTGTTTCTTCTTCAGGTATAACCCAAGTAAGAGCTCTGGGGAGAGCCAGAAATCCTGAATTAGCACTGCACTGTGTTTTGCTTAAATATAATTTTCAAGTTCTTTTTTTTAATTCTGACAGATTTACGTCCAAAAGGTGGATACGATGAATATGCATAAAGAAACTTAAGCAAAAAGAAAGCAGCACAAATCATTTTAAAATGTTCCAAAGTTAGCAGGCTGTAACTTGCATTTTAATATACCTGTATTTTCACAGTTCAAAAGAAAATGTAAACAGCTGAAAACCAGGGAGGGAAAAGAACATATCAGTTCTGAAGGGCAAAGATCAAGAAGTCTAGAAACTACTTGTAACAGTCATAGCACCTTGGCTCTAAAACTTAGGTTGTCACTTTCCATGAGCATGGCTTCCTACCATCAATTATGGCTCTATTTAAAAATCTATGTTTTGTACACAGTGTTCATTTTACATTACCATTTCTGCTATGGCTCTTAGTGCATCTATGTCACCCAGTTTAGCTGCAGCACAAGCCAAAGGTGGAATTAATGCATCTCGTACGGCCTCTAACTCCTGAAAAACAAATAAAATTAAGCATTTAATATCAGCCTCGCCTCTAATGTGATTGACACCCAAGTCAAAAAACAGCGTCCTTGCTTTTATGTCAAGTTTCCAAATTAGTCATTTGGATATTTAGAAATGATAGCATTTAGTTCTTGGAAGGAAAGAAGTCTCATGTTTCTTCTACATTTTGTTGGTCTCACATCCGTAAGATTTATATTCCTCCCTGGCAACACTACAAGTACCTGGTATCTTTATAAACCATTTAAGGTTCACACACTAATTGCCATCTCTATACTGCCACAGCTGCACATCGCTGTGCACAGCGCTAAGAGAAACAGCACTGGTAGGAGTTGGAGAAGAAGTTATAGTCCATTCTTCTCAAGACTGGATCAATTTTATTAATGTGATTCCTCAGATATTTCTGTAACCTGTACTTCCAAACCTACACTGACAAACCTCCTAGACCCCCTGAATATTCTTCCTTTTCTCATGCTTACTAAAGAAGAACCATACATTCAGTATTCATTCGTTAATAAAAATCCCATCTTCCCTGAAAGCAAGTCAAGAGAAAAGTGAGTATTTGTACAACCAGTCTTCTATTATCTAACTTTATTATATTTTCTAATTGGGAGGGAGAGTATTTGTGGTATTTAATACTAAATACCACAAATTACACTTGTGTAATGCTTCCCTAGTATCAGTCTTCTATGACTGCATGTACAATCAAGCTGTTCTACCCATTATTATTTGGATTGCTCCAAACTGTCAATACATTTGACCACAAAAATATAAAGCACTTCTTCACATCATTGATGCCCTGAATTACAGCATCTGTCTCAGGCTTGTTATTGCAACCAGCTAGCCAAGAAAATAAACCCAAGATGGGGCTACCAAGGGGGGGGGGGAAGTCAGTATGCTTTTAATTAAAAACATTTTAGTTATATGATTGTCATTGTGTCCTTTCTCCCTAACCCAATATTCTAGTTTTCTTTCAGCTTTGCTGTTGATCTTTAATCTAGGTTCATTTAACTTGGTTTACAGCTTTACATGATATTAATTTTAAATATTTAAGTACATACCTCTTTGCTGCTGATACTTAGAGATTTGGCAATCACTTGAATAAACTTGCTATCTCTCAAAGAGATCTTGGCTCCTGTGGGTACAACAGTCATTTCTCCTCTTAGATTCTCACTCAGCATCTGAAAAGCAAGCAATCAAGCCCTTTGTTAGCAGAGGAAAAATATGGTGGTAGTCTAATAAAAAAACCTTAGAATTGAGTTAGAAAATTGTTTGGAGGAATTACGGAAACTAATTGAATGCAGACAAAAGATTAAAGAAATAGTTACTGTCCCATGAAGATTGCACGTTTAAAAAGACAAAAGAGAGAGAGAGAGACAGGAAAACAAAACTTTCTTCCAAAGCAAAGAAACCAAAATAAGCACATAACAAAACACCCCAATTTTTAGAAAATGCAGACAAAAGTTCCCTAGTGGGGTAAGCTGCAGCCTACTTAAAAACACAAAAATAATGAGTAATGAGCAGAGTGAGGCTTAAAACAAGAATATTCTGAAATGCTGCCTTTTGCCAGCATTCACAAACCTCGGGACTCCTACACAGACTCTGTATATAGACCTCAAAACAAACCCCAGTGCTGCCTGTAGACAGCCATGTATTTCCATGGGTTTTCAAATAGCTCCATTAGCCCTGATTTTGTTAAAATTTGGATATAGATCCAGCTTTGAATGCAGAAAATCTACAGTAGTACTAGTCATTCAGTATCCAAACAGGCATGTAACAGTTTGCAGGAAGGGTGCATCCAGTATAACTGGGAAAAAACCCCAAATCAAAATGTAAAAAGGACAGCCAATTCATGTGTACAAAGTACTTGAAGAGGGCAATAAAGAAATGAAAATACTCTAAAAGACAGATTCTGGGAAACTTGGAGAACACAGATAGAAGCCAGTCATCTACAAAAAGCAACTAGTTTCCTCAGTTCTGACAATTTTACATACCGGCACTCTTTATGAAGGGTTGCTGATGCAGCTATAAAGCACTTCGTTATTTCAATTAGAATTTTAAAAAGCAGAATTGTGAAAGTTTGCAAGAAACAGATGTGATGTTGGCAGGAGGAATGACCCAGGTTTACTTATGTCTAGGCATGCCCTTTATTAAAAAAAAAAACCTCCAAGAGCTGACAGCACTATAGCTGTCTGCTGGAAGAGTCCCATATACATGTAACTCCGAGGATGCCAACTGCTTTGGCACGCTTTCAGAATTTGACAGGTTGAGATCATTGCTTTACACAGGTAACCTTAGCAATTGGCACCTGTGCTAAATGCACCCAGTGCAAAGCCCTGTGTGCCTTATTCAGTCCTACCAGCTCTTCAGACATTTGTATGTGTCTGGGGGCACATTCCTTGCTCTTTATGAAAGAGAATCCTAAAATAACCACTCCAGCTTCAGGAGAGCTTTTGTCTCTTGGGAGACTATTGTTTGGTGATATGTTTAGCTGAAGATATTTCCACAGACAACATATTTCCAGGCTTTCTTCTTCTCCTGGTCTCTATAACTCATTCCTGCCCAGGCAATGCAGCATGCTGCTGCTCCCTTAGTTGTGCCAACACAATTGTTTGTGGGTCTGTACAATGAGTCAAACCAATCCTGCATAACTCAAAGACATTGCAGAAGCTGTGTTTTTTTTTTCAAACCATATAAAGGAGGTCCAGCACATCACCACACAAAAACTCTGTAGCACAAGCCCAAGAGCAGCACATGAAAATACAGAATTACCTTGTGACAAGGTACCTAAAACACCTTATCATCAAATCCTCACCTGAGTAAGTCAGCTATCTCACCTCAGCAAACTGGATCTCAAATTAAGTTTTAACTCACATACCCAGGCAAGAAGCCAGCTGGGAAGGTTTCTCCTGTCCCAGGTCAAATAATGCTCTGTGCAAGAAGATTAAAGTTCTGCATTAAAAAAACCAACAAGCTAGTGCGTGTATGTTCCAGGGTCTGTGAGTGTGCCAAACGCGTATCAGTGAAGAGCTGGGGTTTCTAAAGTGCAAATGCACAAACACATCCAATATCCCTGCCCCTCACAGCACTGTGTTGCCTGCCAGGCATGTTCTTGCACAGAGCATGTTCTGGGCCTCCTCACCAAAGACACACACAGCTCCTCTTCCTCCCATTTCTCAGAGCCAGGGCTTTAGCAAACAGCTGCAAGCTCAGAGGCTGAAACTGTGTCTAAGCATGGTAGGTGGTACTTTCAGCCACCACACTTAGGATCACAGGTATCCAAAAATGTTAATCTCAAGAGCTGCTACTGTTTGGAAGATGTGGAGCATGAAATAATGATCAGGTTTGTTTCGGTTTTAATAAAAACAAAGCACCATCATGAGAGACATATGTGCCTACAGTGTTAAGTCTGGAGAATGACTCATCATGATGTCATCTCCTAAAGTGTCAGGATTAGCATTTCACTACATACAAGCACAGAAATTCATGCATTCCTGCAGACTGCTGCCTTATCTAATTCATAGCTGTGTATTCCTTGTATAAAAGGAACATGATAAATAGCTATGTAACTTGCAGAAAAAAAGCCTTGATTAAGCAACTACTGAATAGTAAGAACATTGTTAAAGGGGTTCTGATTTTAAAAGCAGTTAAAACTGGTTCTAGAACAATCCTTTACTTTTTATGTATTACAAAGTGTATCTCCTCTTAGAGAAATAAAATCTAATACTGTTATGAGTAATGCTGTAAAGGAAGAGGCTGTAGGCAATATTTATTTGTAGAATAAGCTTTGTGTGAATGAGTCTGGGATGAAATCTCCACCACACTAAAATCAGTGACAAGATCTTTGCTGACTTCAGTAGGGTTGGATTCTGTCTCCCATAAGAATTTCCACATACAGTTTTCAGTAGAGACGCGTCCAAGCCATGCTATACCATTTAAAGATGACATTTTTATGGCTCACTCATGGTGTTCACCTGACTTACGCAGAGAATTCTTTTCTCTCCCTGTCTTCATACATTTGTTTGCTTAATAGTATTTTCCGTAAGAAAAAGAAAACCATGGGGTATTCACATTATGGCTCTGGAACCAATTGCTTTTAAATGCAAGAGAGAAGCTCAAGGCATGAAGCTAAGCAGAAGTTAACACGGTAGATGAGAAACAGTCTTTCAAGGTCACACTGAAATATTTACCTGCCTCTTTTCCTCCCAGCTAAGGTTTCTCATGCTGAGTGTGTATGACAGTTTAGTTAGGGCTGCCTCTGGTGTCATATCACCTCCAGGAATTACTCCAGCATCAGCGAGAGTCTGAATAAAAAGGAATAATGATTCTAATTAGCACAGCATTCAGAAATACCTGCACATACAGAAAAGAGGTTTGAAGGATGAGTAGCTACACAGAAATACAGCCTGCAGCGGAGCATCCACTCTCTTGCTCCTCCTACTGCCACTGTAATTTTTGTACTTTTAGTTATCGAATACCAAGCAAATACTAGAGCAATCTGAATAAAGATGACTTTTACTTTAAATTTCTTTTCATGCAATAACTGAAGAATCCCACTAAATACTTGCCATGGTCACTTACTATGCTAAAAGGGAAAGGTTACACGTCCGTATCAGCTATCTCCAGAGTTGTCAGATTCCCTTTATTGGAAAGCTGCAGTTACTCTGTTTTAACCCAGTGGCATTTTGAACACTGCCAAGTAGGCTGTTCTCACACAGACATATTTACCATTCTTTTATGGGGCATTGCTTGGGATGAATTCCAGCACTACAGCATGCTCACAGCAGGAGTGCTTTCAGATCCTTTCAGGCTGCGCTAGCAGTGTATGATTTAGAAGATACAACTAAAATATGTAATTTACGCAGTTCTGACAAGAACAACTCAAAAAGATGACCTTTTAAACTTATCTTTCTGGTAGCTAAAAAAATAAACTGTCTGAACAAAAGCAAAAAGAAGAAGGATCTTTGCTATGATCAGCAAGCCTCATAAGTGTACAAGACAGCAAAGGCAAAGGGGATTTCAGATCTCGTCACTAAACTCTACCTGGGCAAATCACAGATTGTCCTCTTGTCATAATGTGATGCCTCACAGTTAAGCACCTCGAACTAGGTTCTTTGCACAGCGTTTTACTTTTAAATACTTTGTATATAAACTTCAGCTTCAAAACTTGTTGCGGCTTAACTAATATTTTCAGCAAGATACAGAGCCTTAATTAGCTCATGAACCACCTCCGAGAGAGACCAAGAGTAACATTTTTTGAAGTCCCATGGGAAAACATATATAGAGAAGGTGAGAAATACTTTCTGTACTGCAGAGCTAACCGAAGAACAGTTAGGGCTTTTTCAGCGGGCTTGAGAAAGAGGAGGGGGAAGGGATTTCCCAGCTTCCTTCCTACACCTGAAGTTCCCTGAGTTATAAGCTTCTACTGTGTGTATGGATTAGAGGCCAGACATTCCGTTAATTAAAACAAACACTTCAAGGGAAGCCAGGGACTCAGCTGATCTACCTGACTAGCTCAAATGAGTAAAAAGTGGCCCAGCCGTGTGCAAAGACCTTTGAAATATTTCATTCAAAGAAAAATCAAAGTAAAATTAACATTACAGCAACTTTACAGCATTCACTCCTCCATTATTTCCTCCATTGAGCAGTTCCTCATGAAAAGGAGAAGGCAGTGAAAGAACAAGCATGAAGTAATTCTATAGGACTTGGCTTGGTCAGTGTTCTCCTCAAAAGATGTCACAAAAACAGGGCAGCCTCCAACAGCTTCAGCTGAAGCAGCATAGTACAAACTCCATATGAAAAAATGGAAGCCAGAATGGAATACATTTCCTAACAGCCTTAAAGTCATTCAGTAAGACCTAAGCAGAATCTTTCAATGCAGCATATCAACAGTCTGTATTAGTGCAAAAAGCCATTTCAGGTGTCTACTTGGAGACTCTTTTACCCAGAGCATAGGAAGGGTTTTTTTTTCTTTCCAAACATTCTAGCAGTTCATTTCAAGCAGAAGATCACATAAAACTTAGGCTTCATTTTCATGTTGTTTTTCAAATATAAATTCGGTCTCTTTTATTGCTTTGGTGTCTTAACTGCTTTCTTCCTTCCAAGTGAGCTGCTCTGTATAATCCACATATTCTTACAGTATTTGCTACAGAGCATGGGACCTTTGCAAAAGTCACTAATTCTCAAAACATCTCCATCAAGTTATGCAAAAGTTTTACCAATATCTAAATAATTGCCCATATCAGAAAATACCAAGTTTGGATACTAAGGAGGTAGAAAGAAGCTCTTACAATCTCCTTTTCTTTCTCCTCAAAACAGACTTTGTGCAAATATTATCTAAAGCTGTGTCAAAACCAAAGCTAGAAGAGGCAGGCTTCAGCACCAGACCAGAGCACTTAGGTTTGCCACACAGTCAAGGAAGAGGCTGGCTCTGCCAGATGGGTGGCTGCTCCCAATAAAACCAGGTGTCCAAAGTAGTGGGATGAGTCACCCTCTGGTAGGGCTTCTTGGCTATTTAAGGGCTGGTCTTTTCTAAAGGCCAGTTAAACCAGCTTCCCTCACAATAATACATGCAGCATATATTCTTAAATGGCTTATGCTCTTATTAGCCCCAATGATGTCGTGTTTTAGTACACAACTGAGAAACACACTATAAAATGCCCTGAATATTAACAGTATGTACACAAAACCTGCTTTAAGCCAACCTTTACGGGTTAAACTAAACTGATATCCATTCTTCAATACAGACAATTCCTTAGATACTGTTCTCCAATCTCGCCCTGAATTCAGTTGTACTTCCAGTCAAATAAAGAACTGGGATTTGGAATATTGCTTGCATCTACAGGCTTTCTTCATGCTCCTACACTGTAGCTAAGCAACTGTTATCCTATCAAATGCGACTTTATCTGATCATCTGGCCCCTAACATAGCTTTTAGTTCAATGGAATCCCTCTGAGACAGATACTACGGATCTAGTGCAAAGTATCCTAGAGTGCTGCACAGGACAGGAGTGAGCAATCACTAATTTGGGATCTGAGCTCACTATTTTGACCATTCAGACCAGGAGTAACAGGATCCTGTTTATAGATACGTATTTAAATGCTTCCAGCTTACGATTTTTCAGATCCAGTTATTTTATGAGCAACACCTTTACAGTTAATAAATACAGTATGGTTTTATACACTGGGACTACTGGGAGTTTCCAATCCAGTTGTATCAGTGGGATGTTTCTTTAGACAGCAGTGGAGAATGAAGTGGTTGCACATCCCTCACCTGCCCCGTTGCATAGACAGTTTTAACAGCCCCACGTAAGCACTGGGTGCAGTTCAGAATCACCACTTTGCGTTCAGCTGCTTTCCTCAGTTCTTTCAGCAAATCTTCTCTCTTGTCTGGGGCATTGCCACTTCCGTAAGTTTCGAGTACAATGCCCTCAATTGGAGGCTGAAGAAATGCTTTTACCTGTTTAAAAACAAGAGAGCAAAGAGAGACAAAAGGCACATTTAGGTCATCCTTCAAATTTTCACGTATGGCACAACATTTTTAAAAATGGTCTATTTCTGCTACAGTCTTACAGGCTCTCATGCCTTACCATCATCATCCCCCTCCCCCCTCCACGCTTCCCATTTGCAATAACTGAGACTGCAGAATAAGCTTTTAAAAAATGAGACTTTCCCTCTCTGGCTTCCTTTAAAATTTCTAGAGGGTTAGATTTCAAAATAAACTGTTTTGTACAGTCATTACCTGATGTGGAAAAGGATGCTATTGTTCAAGTGCCATTAACAGGCTGTACTGTTGCACCACTGTTTGGTATAACAAAAAGGTACATTTACACTTAACGAAATAAATGTTGAATTATTAACTGAGATTAGAACTCCACACCCCTGCCCATATTTTTTTGTTTTAGCAGAGAGTTTTGTTAACGAATGTCTGCCTAAGAGAGAGAATGTTTTACCTTTCAAGAAAGAACGTTCTAATGAAACATGAAGTTTTTAACCCAAAACCAAATTGATTTAACTCAGAGGCACTAATATATTCTGGGCCACTTGATATTCAAGTAGATATTACGCCTCACTGTAAAAGAATGCCTAGTAAAGTTCTCTTCCTAGAAAGATGCATTTTAAACAACCTGGACATTTCCTTGCTGATCACACACGCTAAATGCAATATAGTGTAAACCCCCATGAGGCCATCTATGCAGTAGGAGTTTTATTGCAAATACACCACCCCTCTGTCTTTCCATCTGTTCATATTCACCTAAAAAGAATAGTGATATAATTGAGGAGTGCTGCTTAAACTACTGGATTCAATTTAAGATGGCAAGAGCCACAAAAGACCTGTCAATTTAATGGAACTAATATTAGACAAAAATTTTAAGACTAATTTACCTAAAATGATAGACTGCAAAATAATTTCTAAAGGCAAAAAATCCCATTTCTCATTTTCAGCAGCAAAATCCCACTTTTCATTTTCAGCTCTGTGTGAATGCTGAAGGTCATGTTAACCATCAGTGTGAGATAAAATAAACCTCAAGAAAGAAGCATGAGTTGTAGAAATAATCACACTCCACCCACCATATTGTCTATTCTTTGACAAGGTATATATTAATATGCCTTAATATGCAGCAGTAGAGTATTTCCCTAGTCATTGTAGCTTGCACCTATCTAGAAAACCACACTTGACATATTTATAAGCCCTGATAAGAAATTCATTTTAAGTTCCAGAGCCCATGCAGTTTATACAAAAGATATATGAAAAGCTTGTATCAATCATTTATGACATACGAAAACAGTATTTGAATGCCCTGATATTTAAAAAAAATGCTTATCAGAAGAGAACGAATCCTTTCCCTTCCCTCCAAAACCCCAAACACTGCTCCAAACAATGCAGCTTTCCTACAAGTATTTGAGCATCACTTCACCCCCTTCCAAAATGAAGTGTTGACACTTACAGCAGCAGCAGTGATTCCTGGGAAGATCCGCAGAAGTGCGACATTCCTGTTCATATTGGTGTGAACTTGAAATTTCTTTTTGGTATTGGCTCTCCACACTGTTTCCCAGTTTACTATTAAGAGAAATGGCCTTTTTAATTTAAGACACACTATTAAGTACACTTGAAGTACTTCTCGCTTACAGCTGTTTTTAAAATTGTTCCAGGTAGAGGATTAATGAAAGACAATGCACTTTTGAAACAGGAAATGAAGACCTATTTAAGACAGAAAAATTAGCAGCTGGTCTGGCACAGGTGAGATATTTACTTGCCATACACTGACCTGAATGTCACTGTTATGTAGCTGGCCTGATACAAGCCTGGATCCATGTTTAGAAAGCAGACTTTGATCTTCTCAGAGGTAAGAAACGACAAATGCAGTTACTGTTGCTGCTAATCACCTCCAGAGTTTATTAGGTAGTTATTAACGATTAAATAAAATAGCAAGGATTCAATTAACTCCGATTATACATTTAGAGCCAGAAGCCAGCTGTTTAACTAATAGTTTGTTTGTGTTGCATTATTAGAAGCCAAGTCATGCATTATTGATGCCAAAATTTTACTACTTCAGTGTAGGAGTATTGGTAATGCTGACAGCTCCTACATGGCAGTGGAAGAGGTTTAACAAACAGCAGCCAACAGCTCAGAATGTCATGTCTCCAAGAAAATAGACCATGCTGTAAAGCTGCCTGCTTCCCCGTCAGGAGTTAAGCTTTTGAGATTTTGGAGAAACTCTCAAGCAGCAAGACAGATAAAAGAACTGCGTGCATAATACCGACTTGCTCTCAGCCATGCGGAGAGTTACTCACACCAATTACTGTTGCAATTTCTTGCAATCAGCAGACAGCCACTTGCAAAAAAAAAAAATAAATAAAACCAAGACTACATTTAAAAGCTTCCATTGAAGCCTGCTCTATTGCCACATTATCAGAGATACTAAAAACTACACAATCCATTAAATCAGGACAGAATATAGCAGTCTTCTATAAGACTCTGTGAACTTTCCTTCCTAGTCAGCAACCACAGCCTCTGCTCTTTCTAAAAAATGCCATTTGCCATTAAATAGGTCACAAGAAGTTGGCTTGGCATTTTTATATCCAATCAGTCACACTTTTCAGCACATGTATTCCTACTGCCCTGGGATTGGGCGAATAGAAATACAGACCATTTCTATAGCTTCTTTATTTCTGATAAGGTGTCCAGCAAGATTCTGAAACCACCTGGCTGGACTTAGTAGTTATCCAGGTAGCTCTCAAAGGCCTCCATGAGCCTTCCAGAGCCAGTTAAAGACTTGCATGAGGAACCCAGGTAAGTACAGAGTCTGTGCATCTGTTCTGCATCGTGAGGTTCATGGGCCTGGCTAACCACATTCAATCATGAGCACTGTGCTTTAAGAAGTAGAAATGTTTAGCAATAAATCTTAGCCCTCTAAAAAACAGGTTAACTCTTTAAAAGTCGCCTCCTCTATAAGAAGGAATGGCAATAAAATTGTATCACAGCTTGCTTTTCCTTTATGCTCCATAAGGTAGGAGTCCCTGCCAAAACAACACAAATGCATTCTGCTACGTTTGGCAACTGTGAGCATCCCTGATGCCTGTAACCAACTTGAAGAATGAACTGAGGAAACCTGCCTTGGCATGGAGCACTAAGACACTGCCAAAAGCAGAAGACCAAGGAAAGCGATCAGAGGACAGGTTCAGAAGTCAGACCTACACCAGGCCTATACCTGTACTCTTGGAGTATGCTCTACCAAATAACATATCATATCCAAGATAAATTTAATGCATGCGGATTTAGTATAGTGATGTAATTGCAAATTATATTAAAAAAAAAGATAACGATTGCCCTGCCCCTGAGTTAACATTGGCTTGATCATGAACCTCGTCAGCCTACATAATGTGTTTGGTGCTGCAGACTCCACAGATGTCGGATCTCCATTTGCCAAACAAGTCTAAAAGGCAGAACAAAAGGCAAATGTGATGCAAGAGCCAAAGACAAATAAATTTACATAAAACCTTGACTTCATCTGAGATTTACTCAGAGCTGTTGTGAGGCAGGACACCACGCAGGGGAAAAAAAAAATTAGAATACATCCTTTGCATCCTCTATCTCAAAAGTTTACATCCCCAAAAATGAACAATATTTACGTCACATAACTAAGTTCAAGAATCTTCATTGTGCTAAATAAACCAGCTGTCTTGCTATGTCATACCACACAGCAACCTTCTTTTTTTGGTAAGTTAAAAAACCCCAAAAACATAAGAATCACTAACAGTCCTTAAGTAAGAAACTCATATGCAAGCAAGTGAAGTACAAAAAGCTGCATCTATTGGTGTTTACAACAGTTTTCTATCTTATGGATAAGAGTGATTAATTAGGGATGCTCAGTTTTGGCATAGCACAGAAAACAGTAACCTGCTCTGACTTGGGTGGCCTGTGCTTGTGAAGAGTTTAACTGATACATACAGCACAATGCATCACGTTAATGTGGACACGAAAGTGAGGAACAAACACAAGCTAGCTGCTGGTGTGGTGCAGCAGAAAAGAAAGTTTCTAAAGCAGTGTACAAAAAGTAATGGCTATTTACATACCATAACCATCATGGCTTGAGATAGATTGCTCTATTCAAGGAGACTGCATTCAAGATATTAAGGCCTTCTGTTTACTCTTCCAAACCAAACCATCACATAAACAATAGTGAGATATTTCCAATCTCCCGCTCCATACCAAACACTATAGCCTCTAAAAATTAAAAAAATTACATCCTTATCTTATGCAGTTTTATTCATACACATACACAAAATATGGTGATTGGGTTAGTGCAAAAAACCATTAACCTGATTTAAAATAAAAATAACTCTATACAGATCAGAAAACGGAAACTCCCCCACTGTTAAACAGTGCTTATGCCACAGTGCAGGTTTCAATTTATAATAGGAGAGCAGCAACTCAGAGTGACACCTCCCTTAGGAGTGGTGACTGAATTCTGAGTTATGAAATCAAACAAGAAATACAGCTTTTCTTGATTGCAGAGCTCCAGACAAACAGCAGTGCTTTCCTCTCATCCTTCTCTGCAGGGCTACGGGTGAGCCCTACCATTATATAAGCTGCCCCAGCATTCATTACAATGCATGGCAGCAGCAGAGGGGTGGGGAGCACAGGCCAACCTATAGCTGCAAACTCCTAAAGGAGGCAAATGAGAACAGACCCCCTTTTTTTGGCAGTTTCTTATAAAACAATCAACATACATCTTTGGGAACTAATATTTAAATTGACTGGTGTCACTCCAACAACCTACTGCACATACAAGGTGCCTACTTAGAACAGAGTGGGGATGGTGACCAAAAGCACTCCAGTGAAGAGAGCCAGCATTTGCCTTCATACATAAATTACCTGGGCTTTCCATATAAATAACCAACCACGAAGCAGACTTGGCCAGTGACTAACAGCTTCTCTCTAATGAGATTTGTGGGCAGACATGCCCAAAAAGGCCTTCTAACCTTCTGTTGCTGTGCTATATTTGCACACACACTCACACGGGCTCTGTCCCCTGCACAGGTTGTCTCTCATTGTATGGTCCTGTACATGTGCACCACTCCCAGGAGTCACATGCACGTGTGATGAAGAAAGACCAGCCACATTAATAAAGCAAGTTTCATGTGTACTTCATCAGGACAATCAAGAATAGAGGAAAGTAATCAATTAAAAAATACACTAAGAATCTTCACACATTTCAAGTGAAATAGTCCTTCTTGTCTCTCCTGTTTTCAAAATACAGGAGAAATAAGGTAAGGTTTTTATTTGATAAGCTTTGAGATTTTAGAAATATTTTTTATTATTTCTGTACTGTCCATTTTCATACAGAGATTTCTGATTCTGCTGCAAAAGTACTTCCCATCAGCACTGGGTTTCTTACTCAGCTCAGGAGTGGCCTAGAATTTTTCATTTCTTACAGGAGTTTCTTGTGCTAAGCTGAAAGTTCTGAGAAGTTGACACACTCGCTCATCTAGAACTGGGTAACACAACTCTTAGGCATTGCTAACATAGCTAAGGATCTGGCTGAGAACGCAGCCAGTTATGGGATTAGAAATCCACAGGGAGCCTCATCTGAAAAGGGACCGGGATGAAAAATGGATATTGTAAATGAAAAAGAGAGCTAGAAGGGTAAGGGAGGGAAGAGGACTAAGTTTCTCCCTCTCCTCTCTAGCTCTGAAGCAGACTTTATATGCTTTGCCAGCTGTGAACAGCTTGTCTTCTCATTCCTGTGCACCAACCCATGATCTCATTACACTCCCCACTTCCTCCATTCTGCCACCTCTCCCCTTCTGCTTCCCTGGAATTTTCATTCCCAGCTTTGTTAGAAGTGGGGAGCCTGAGAAGGAATTTCTGCACATGGCCTACTCCTCCAGGCATCCTCGGGCTGCTCTCCATAATGTTGAATCAGCCAGAGTCAGCCCTGTCTACAGGAGGATTAACACATATTATATAAAGTAATTTGGGGGAAAAAAACCCCAAACATTAAAAGATGCTAGATTTGTTTGGTTTGTTTTTAAAAGCCCAAGTGGTTCCTTGTCTCCGTGAAAGCTTCATATAAGGACTGTACAAGCAAACTCAAGGGAGACAGCGATGTTTCAAACAATTACTTTGGACAAAATAAAGCAGCACCAGTAGAGTGACCCAACTATAGACCATGTTCTTTCAAAATGAAACAATCCTTCAATACTGACACCGTCATCTTGGATAAATGATGCTACTCTAACTGGGTAATCAACTGAAGCAAATAAAAATAGAGCCTATCACACCATCAGTTTTTAAATCAGAAATCCCCACTGATCCCAATGAGGCATTTACTGAAAAGATAATGGGATACAATATGGGCCAAGGGAAGTGCTTAATAACTTCCTCATTCTTCTACTCTAGACAAGGAATCACAAAACAGTTCATTCAAATCCAAGAGAGGAATAGGATGCAATTTGCAGCTTGATTTCATTATTGATCAGTCTGTAAAAAGAATTTATTCATACCCTGTTTGATGCAGTTCATAAAAACCCAAGAAAGAAGATTCTCCCCAATTTACTGCAACAATCAACTGATAGGATTTCCACTGATTTCAGAGACATCCTATTTGACACAGCACAGTAACACAACAGTGGCACGCTCTCTACCTGAGAGGTGTCTTACAGACAATTACAGCATTTCACAGGCTTCCTCAGTTTGCATCTGGCTGCTACAAACACAGCACTTTGATCCTGAAACTTTGTTAACTGACTCCCACTCATTAGGTTCAAGGGAGAAGTTTATTTTTCCAGATCAGAATGTCTTTCTCTAGCAGCAGAATCTATTCAGAATGGCACATTGCATGGCACAGGGCTAGGTCTCCTACTGCCACTAATGGCACTTTGCAGAAGAATTCAGGAACACTCTCCTGTTCCCATTTTTTCTTTTTTTTTTGTAATAATGGAGACTGTTACCAAGTTCTACTCCTTTTTAATACCTACTCTATCCAAAAGCAACTCACATGTTTTTTAGAACTGTCCTTTAGTATGTTTTCTGGCAGGTCCTCATTTGGCTAGATTCCAAATGTGTCGCTGTTCTCCCCTCTCCAAAGAAAGGGTGACATTTATCCAAGAACAGTCATCTAATGACTTTTCAAATGGGTTCTGAAACCTTCATGAAGTTTTTCCCCTCCTTAAGAAACAGACACATAGAAATTACAGGGAGCCTGAGTTAAGTTTAGGGAGAAAAACTGCACGTTTTAGGTCTGCTGTTGTCAGTGTGTTTGTAGTTCAGACAGGTCCTAAATATCCAGTAAAACATCTTACATAATGACATGCATCAAACAGAGAATCTGTTGAAGCTGCAAGTACTCTGCAATGACTTTTTCCCCTGATTTCAGAGCCCAGCACGGTCATTAATGAGATGAAACTCTTTGTTCTTTCAGTCCTAACTCCCTCATTTTATCTTTGGAGCAAGCTTTTTCCTGACACAAGGGCAACATTTCCTCTGGTTAGCCTGGATCTCTAGTCAAAGTCAGTCTAGCTCACATCTATATTCAATAGATAAATGCAGCTGAGTCACACTGTCTCAGCCTTACTAATATTTAAACAGATTCAGAGCAGATGAAGTGAAGTCAAGCTATAGGACTTTCAAAGATATTTGACTTTTAAAACAATATTTCAACTACATAAGCACAGGTTCTTTTCAGCTACAGTTCTATTGCATGCAGCATAAATTACATGGCTTAAGAGATGATGTTGCTTACTTGTAATATCAACCTCAGCATTTGCAAGTGGAGGCAGGTTAGGTGAGGAAAAGGCATTGAAACTCCCAGCATCCACCTTAGTCACCCTATTTCCCCTGTACAGTTTATTATAAAAATACAGGCACACCTGCAAGACAAGTAAAGAAACAGGTCTATGAATAAGCCAGTAATTAAAAGATGCAGTAGATAAATACTGTAGTCCATCCTTTATAAAGTGTTTTATAAATCTTGAAAGCAACTCAGAGGCTAGTAGCTGTTTACAAGTCTAACCCTTTCAAAAAGAGCTGGCACATCTGTCACACATTGGTTTAAGAATTTAAGAACAAAACAAGTTAAGAGCTAACTAGTTTCATAATCCTCTCATGAGGCATAGTGTAGGAGACAGCAAATTTGCCTGAGTCCACTTCCGAGATGTAAGAAACAAATTGTGAACTTTTTAATAAATTCATCAGTTATGTATAAATTCAGAGTCCAAAACATAAAGAAAGGCCTGGTGAAAAAGAGGATAACTTCCAAAAGATTTACCATGCATAAATAATTCCGTTCCTTCTCAAGTCTATTAAAGTTTGTCAACTTGAAGGAAAAGAGATGCCTTAAAGCTGTTATCAGTTATTAAGATCTTGGCCAGTCAGCTATTGGTGCTGTCATACAAGTACTGGCTTTGGGAGCATGGCAGAATGTGGTGTAACCTGACCCATTTTCTCTCTGAGCTGAGGGCTGTACAGCACAAACATATTTAAAGGCAGGGTGCTGAGACTATGAAGGTTCCTCCATGTTCATTAGGTGTATCACTCTTGACACTTCAGTCTTCAGAACAGAGCTAGAAGACACTCCTACCAATTCTATAGTGACTGTAGAACTTCAAAGTAACACTAAGTTAAAAAACTGACTTACAAGTGTTTCAGATCCCACATATATACAAGATAACCTTAAGTTTCAAGTCTGCTGCCGCATAAATTTCAGATTTGAGAATTGATTGATACACTAGATTGCATAGGGACAAATGGGATAGATCAATGTGAGAACAGCACATCCTTTGCCATGCAAGCACTGTTACCTCAGTGGAATCCATTAATCTTCCTGCTTAAGTGCAATTTCTCACTGCCTACCGGATATTTAGTGAGTGTTTAAGTATGGGTCCCGGCTAGAGGGAGAAATGCAGCTTCTGAGATGGTCTTGACAGACAAACAGACCTCAGGAATCACGAATTGCCCAGCCATCAAGAGTGCTCCCAGCAGGTTGTCCCGGCCGTCATTCTGCAGCTCATAAATGGGCACCTGAACAGCAGAGACTGGAATTACACTCTGGCTCTTATGTAAAGTCTACACAGCAGAAAAAATGAGTCCAACTTATGCAATATAAATACATGAATAATTTATGTAACAATGATTGATGACAAAAAAAAAAGGTTTCCTTCTTCACCCAAACTACTGTGGACTGCAGCAGATGGCAAGATTTCTCCTCTGCTTAACAGAATTTTATAATTTAAGTGCTTAAATACTAATACAGAGATTTTTCTAATGTGATTCAGAATATTAACACTGGTTCAGGAAAAATATAAAAACTAGCAAGTAGGCATAGTTAAAAGTAACTGGGCATAAGAGAAGTGATGGTACAGAGAAAAAACAACACCCCCAGATCATACAGAACTGTCACTATGGGCTTCACAACAGCTCTCTTGCACCATCTTTCCTCATAGCATAGTAAAACTGAGCCAGCAGGTTACTACTGACAGAAAAGGGCAAGATTAAAAACAGAAATGTGGTCTGCTAAGTGATGATTACCATGCTTTTTCAGACTGCCACTTTATTAACAGAGAGAGCTTCTTTCAGCAATTATAAGAAGAAAAATCACATGCTCCCTTGCTGGATCATATGTCAGGTAGCTCTCCAAGCAATAAAACCAAAAAGAAGGCAAAACCTTGACTCTGATGTATTACGACTAGACTGCCCTATGTCAGGACAGCAAGTGGGAGCCTACTCCTTCCTAGACTTTTGTATTTTGACTTCAAATAGACCACATGTGAAAGGGAAGTTATGAGATTGGGGAAGGGAATTTTACAATGCGATGTTTCATCTCTCCTTTGTGATTAGAGCTGTATTTTACACTCAAGCAAGCTATTCTAGTAAGACAACCCCTCCCCCTCAGACAATATGCAAAGGGCTAATCTCCAGCTAAGAGAATGAAAATTAATAAATGTTGCCTTTAGAGGAAAGGAAACAGACCATATTAGATGCTTTGTGGAACAGAAATGATCAAAAATGCATATAATGTTTTAACTTTATTTAAAAAATTATGAAAAATAAAACAATGAGTAGCATAAATTGAGATAACAAATTATGAAGTAAAAAACACTAAGCTTCAGGGCCTTTAAAGAAAAAAAGATAGCTAAGAACCAGTGGCCACCTAGGCTGGAAAAATGCTTCCCCTGTAAACCGATTAATGCACAATGGCCAATGACAGGCTCTTAGGTCTTTCTCTGAAGCATCTGGCCTCAGCCATAATGAACTCCTGGTCTGACGGGGTACAGAGTTGTAAAGTCATTAACAACAAAATTATGGGGCAGATCCTCAGCTGGTGAGCCCGTCATTTCTCACTCATTTTTATCAAAATTGTGACCATTCACCCTGGCCAGGGGCCTGCCCTGCACTGCACAGTGATAATCAGGATACAACCAAGTTCTGCATGCAAAAGCCAAAAATGAGGATTCCTGCTTCAACTTCAAATGAATTCCATTACCTGAGATCCTGTCAGAACAACAGTCTTGCCCAAGTTCTCACACATGAAGGACAAGGCTGAAGCTGTGTATGCCATAGTATCAGTACCGTGCAGGATCACAAAACCATCGTACTTCTCATAGTGCTCCTGGAGGTGGAGAGATAGTTTTCACTCTGTTAAAGCAATGCCCTGGCACCAGCAGGTGAGGTACACAGTGCTTTACTTTCACTGATGCAGGCAACAGCACAATGTTTTATAGGATGCTGCACACAAGATTGCTCCCTAAAATTACCCTGTTTCCAGTTTAGATACAATTAAGGGTTAATCGGACACTAAGCACTAGAGCCAGTAATTCTAATTATGGAACAGTCAAAGAGATTCTTCTATGTATACATATTAATGCAGCATTTTTAAAGCAGAAGACTGCTAATTAAGAAAAGCTTAGCAATGGCTTTAAACAGGAATGTTAACATACGCAAATTAGTCGTATAGTCTGATTTCTTGTTGCTGCTTTTACTTCAGGGATTACACCATTTACAGGAACAGATTAGGCAAACCAGGGCTATCATAATATAGGGGAAAAACAGTCCATTCAATCCATGTGGCAGACAGGCAAACTACCAGTGTCAGAGTGCCCTCTTCTGATGGAAAGCCATCCTTTCCATAGCAGAAACATGAACAAGAGGCTTCTTGTTCATTAATGTACATTCACCTGCTGGTTTTTGAGAAGGCCTTTAAACTATCAGGCACATGAAATATCAAAATTAATTTTATAATAATTTTAATCTACATACAATTCCACACAGGAGGTGAGGTTTTCTTTAATGTAAAGCCATGAATCACGCTGCTCATCCTGTTAGAATAAAGTCATCTGCTGGCTTTTGGAAGAGAAAGGAATTGGTTCAGATACTTTAAGAATGATAGATAGACACCAATGTAATTTGGTAACATGGAAAGGATTACACAGAATTCCAAGCAGATACATGAAGTGCCAGTACGGGGAGGAAAAGGAGGTTTAAACAAGATTTCTTTTCAATTACACTCCTTGTGTTACACTAGGCACACACACTTGTCACCTCCTGATAATAATGTCACCTACAAGCTCATCTGTAGGTTCCTACTGGTCCTCTTGCTGTTTCTTCACTGATACTCATGTCTACCTGTTGCTATGTACTGGAACTTTCAGGGGATTTCTGCTTATCTCTAAAAACTGAGCCAACAACAACTGTCAGTGTTGCAAGGTCCTTTTGCAAGCCAAACTACAATATGATGCAAAAACCACGCTAGAGCCATTCACCAAGGCAGCAAAACGGTAAGGAAGTTTCCAGAAGGGCCAAGATCACAGAAATAGCCACCTGTCCTCTCTAAATCAGTACACTCACAAGTCTTTTCAGCCTTATGAGCCTTATTAGATGCAAAAGAACACAGTTCGGTTTAAACTTCATAATGTAAAAGATCAGGTTAACAATTAAGGAGATACCCCATATTTCAGAATGTTTTAGTTTGAGAAATCATCATGTTACAGCTGTGCTAGGCACATGTCTAAGATGAACACAAAGTAGCAGTGTCTGTACACAACCTGGAGAGTTAAAAAAGATTTCTTTTTTTGCCTTCTCAGCACACTTCATTTGGATTACACAAACTGGACATACAGAGAACCTGCATTTTGTGTACAAGAAAAAAAACCCTTTTTTTGTAATAAAAACTAATAGGCCAATAAGAAAAAAAGGTAAATTCTCTCCTGTTCGGCATGGGATTGCTGCCTTCTCTTTGCCCCTGCACTCCTGCTCGATCCTAGAGACTTTCCATGTATACACCAACTCCATCTCTTCTTTGCCTGGGCAAGATGCATTTGATAGGACAAGCAACCTCCCTAGTTTGGTGGTTTCAGGATTAGAGAGCCTAAAGGTGAAAGACTGTTACCTGAATCTTCAGCATCATTCTCTGCATTATTGAACGGTTCATGCATTGCTACAGTGTGCAGGAAGAAGGGAATTTACACTATAAAGCCCACTATCACAGAGTGGAAGAGCAGTATCTTCCTAGCCCCACAGTTATTTATTTCTGTCAGCTATGTATGAATTCCTGGTGTGAAGCATTTGAAGTGTTTTGCAGTTTTGCTTTTTTTTTAAAAGCACACAGCTAGGTTCAGACAAGGGACAGGAGCACAGAAATGCTGATTTTTTTTTCATTCTAGAGAAGGATGTAATGAGTTTATCTATATATGTAGAAATATCTAAGGCTTTAAACATTTTCCACTGTGGGAAACCTAACCATGGTCGCAATTTTTTCTACTGGTTGCAAAGCCAAAGCAAGTCAAGTCCATGTGTCTCTAGAGTAAGAAAGGCATAAAGATATTAAATTATTTTCTATTTCAATAGCCAACTATTAAGCTACTTGAACACTCAAATGATGTGTAACTAAGCAACCTTCAGTTAAGTTACCCACACCTAAGGATTTTACACAACATTTTTGGACAGTGAATTCAAGTCAATGTTTTAGGATACATCAACCTATATGTTACATACCTTATTCAATCATAGCTGTGTTTTTTCTGTTTATTTTATTGTATGGAATTATAGCATGCCGTATCCTTGGAAGAATGATATAACTTTAACAAGTTTACAACATTTTCAAATGAAAAAAAAATTCATCAAACTTTGCAAGCATAGTACGTGTTACTTTGCAAGTAACTAATTAAGGTACTTTACATTTAAGGAAACAAATAAACACATACAGCACTACTGAATTGTTTTACCTTGCTAAGAATACTAGTTATACTGGTGGTTTTGTTTAAGTGAAAAATGAATTCTTATCCCACACCACTGTACCTTAAGTTTCTTTGCAATTTTGGCCCAATCATCTGGTGTCATGTTGGAGGAATCAAGCAGTGGTGTGAGCTCGATGATTGTGTAAAAAATTCTCTTGTTTTGCTTAGAGACTCTATGAACAAAGAGAATTGGGAAAACAGATTGTCAGCATTAATATCATCTCATCACTTCTGATTTTTTCTTTAAATCTGTAGTTTTCACACTTTTCCTCCCCATCCCCCAAATCTAGGTGAAAAATGTCTTAAACCTAGAAATTAAATTTCAAGTTTAGAAGTTCATGGTTTAAAGCATAAATACCTAAATTTAATTTAATAATAAATACAACTTGGAAGGCAGAGAAGAGCTGTCAAAACTAAAGTCAGAAAAAAAGAACGAAGACTTACACTGTTTACGTTTGGAACTAAGTTCTAACAAAAGTCAATACAAACCTTTAAGGTTTAAAAATGCTTTGTAAGCTATTGAGAGGACTCCATAAACTCCCAATGTTTATAGGAGGGTCAACAGAAGAGCTGCAACAACTTTTCCATCCTTTAATAAATATAAATAAATATCCTATAAATAGATACTCTTTCCTGACACAAAGGGTATTTTAAGAGCCTTATGGCTGGGGTTAATTTTTGTGGCTTTTAGAAGATCCATTCAATTTTTCTGACCTCAGATCTCAGATTAAAACTATCTTGGTTCTTCAAGTGAACTGCTGTCTTTGCAAGTAATAGCCTTTGCAAAAGCCCAGTCCCGGCCTATAAGAGCTGTTGTCACCATTTTATGGAAGTGTTCTTCATGTACCAGCTGTCCCTCATTATTCGGAGTTTAAGGATGCGTTAATAGCAAAGATCTTAAAATACTGGCATAGTTTGAAAATAGAGACCTCAGGACCATAAACAACTCATTGCTGATCAACTCCTGGCCACTGTACAAGTGCAGCCGTGACAGCTGGGAAAAGACTGCTCCAAGTGCAACAAAAACAAACCATAGCAACTATGACAGGGCAAAAAACCCAACCCAAACCAAAAGTACCTGTGGGGCTGAGGAATGTGACACTTTCAAACACCATGCACTGTGCAGCCCAGAAGATGGAGGCCAAAAAGTGTCTACATAGTCAAACACCTATACACAATCTCAAATTTGGAGGGGCCTTATCAAAGGCAATGATGGGTATGAAATCACAGTGGGGTTGAGCTAGCTCCAAGCATGCTGTCTGCTCTCCCTGCCGCCAAGGATCCCGGCTCTCCCTTCCTCCACCTGCTGCTCTCAAGAAATCTGACTCTTCAAAGACCTTTTTTTTGGCAGCCAAATGGACTGCCCACAGAGCATGTGCTTTACCCCACAAAACATGCTCATTTCTCCACATTAACTTTTTAACTTCTCAGAATAAAGTCAACTACATATAAATTCATTTTGGCAGTTTAGATTTGGGATAATAAAAGAGCCCTATTACTAATATTTTCTGCTACCTTTCTGAAGCTTGGAAGATGAAAGAACATCCATCATTTTCAGCCGTTCTTACCTTATTCTTACAGTTGGAATATCTTTCTATTCCCAAATGTGGCAGCCAACAAGCAGATAACAAAGAACTGCTAGTGGGCCAACTCTGCCCTTCCTACTCACTATTCCAGGCAAAGCCGTTCAGAGCATCTTTAACCGGATCATCTTCAGATGGCCTGAATGATGGGAAGCTCCCTGTCAGCTCTAACTGTGATAGATACTTCAGCATTTACACTGGAAGACAGTCAAAGGCTGTGGAAAAGATCAGGGTATTGCATGGATTTGAAAAAGTTTCTGAAATAAGGTGCTTAGAGCACGAAAAAGTTGATTACCTTCTCTCAGCATTTGGAACAGTGTTTTGTTCCTATTGGCAATTCTAGCATATATTTATAGCAATACAAACTATGAAAAACCAGGAGTGAATTTCATAGAATCACAAATGCTTTGGGTTGGAAGGGATCTTAAAGAAGCTCTAGTTTCAACGCCCTGCCATGGGCAGGAACACCTTACTCTTGACCAGATTGCTTGGAGCTCCATCTAACCATGAACACTTCCAGAGATGGGGCATCCAGAGCTTCTCTGGAGAACGTGTACCAAGGCCTCACCAACCTCATAGTAAATAATTTCTTCCTAGTATCTAATCTAAACCTATCTCTTTCAGTTTGAAGCCATCCCCCCTTGTCCTGTCACTACATAACCTTCAAAATGTCCCTCTCAATCTTTTT
>VZRN01002812.1:37191-48109 GCA_013397935.1 Dasyornis broadbenti
TTTGGGAGGCTCGGGAGGAGCCGAGCAGACCCAGGCTGAGGCTGGAGGACCTGGAGGACTCAGGAGGACCGGAAGTTGGAGGAGTCTGGGGGCCTCCGGAGGAGCTGAGGGGCTCAGGAGGAACCGAGGGGGGCTCTGGAGGAGCCGAGCAGATCCCGGCTGAGGCTGGAGGAGCTGAGGAGCTCAGGAGGAGCTGTGGAGCTCAGGAGGAGCTGTGGGGCTCAGGACAAGCCGAGCAGACCCAGGGTGAGGCTGGAGGAGTTTGGGGGGCCCAGGAGGATCTGGGGGGGAGCTCAGGAGGAGTTTTGGGGTCTCAAGAGGATCCATGTGGGCTCTGGAGGAGCTGAAGTTGGAGGAATTTGAGGGGGTTCAGGAGGATCTGAGGGGCTCAGGAAGATCTCTGGGGATTCAGCAGGAGCCGAGCAGACCCAGGGTGAGGCTGGAGGAGTTTGGGGGGCCCAGGAGGATCTGGGGGGGAGCTCAGGAGGAGTTTTGGGGTCTCAAGAGGATCCATGTGGGCTCTGGAGGAGCTGAAGTTGGAGGAATTTGAGGGGGTTCAGGAGGATCTGAGGGGCTCAGGAAGATCTCTGGGGATTCAGCAGGAGCCGAGCAGACCCAGGCTGAGGCTGGAGGAGCTGGGGAGCTCAGGAGGAGCTGAAATTGCAGGAGTGGGGGGTTCAGGAGGATCTGAGGGGCTCAGGAAGATCTCTGGGGATTCAGCAGGAGCCGAGCAGACCCAGGCTGAGGCTGGAGGAGCTGGGGAGCTCAGGAGGAGCTGAAATTGCAGGAGTGGGGGGTTCAGGAGGATCTGAGGGGCTCACGAGGAGCCGAGCAGATCCCAGCTGAGGCTGGAGGAGTTTGGGGAGCTCAGGAGGATCCGTGAGGGCTCAGAAGGAGTTTGAGAGGCTCAGGAGGATTCTTGGGGGCTCAGGAAGAGTTTGGGGAGCTCAGGAGGATCCGTGGGGGCTCAGGAGGATCTGGGGAGCTCAGGAGGATCCGTGGGGGCTTAGGAGGAGTTTGAGAGGCTCAGGAGGACCCGTGGGGGGCTCAGGAAGATCTGGGGAGCTCAGGAGGACCCGTGGGGGGCTCAGGAGGCTCTGGGGAGCTCAGGAGGACCCGTGGAGGGCTCAGCAGCAGCCGAACAGACCAGGCTGAGGCCGGACTCGGCAGGAGGCAGAGCCCAGGCCGCCGAGCCGCCCCCGGGCCGGGCGTTCCTCGGCTGGGGGGGTCCCCGCAGCGCCGGGGCCGGGCTCTCCCGGGCTCCGCTCCTTTATTTCCCACACGATTCGGTGGCGTTTTGGGTTTCGCGGCGGAGTTTTGAGCGATGCATCACCCGATCGCCACCCGCCTTTAACCCGGTCGGGGACACGCGGAATGGAAATAAATCAGCGCGGGCTCCCGACGGCTCCGCTGGAAAACGTCTCCGAGTTTTCTGCCCATCCCGGGCCTTTCGGGGAGCCGCTCCAGGGGTGGGACTGTGCCCCGGGTGCTGCCGGTGCCAGGCTGAGCTCCAGGAGCACGGGGAGAGTGGGCAGAGCCCCCAGGCCGCAAAGTTTTGGGGATTTTTATTTATTTTTTTTTTTTTGGCTGCTTGGAAGCCCCTCCTGCCCGTCCTCCCTCCGTGTCCACCTGCTCCAGGCCCGCGTGGCCCCAGCTGGAGCCGCTCCAACCCCGAAAAGGTCCCTGCTCACCCTCGCCCCCTTCAGCCCAAACACCCCTCGGATCCCAAACGTCCCTGTGGCTGCTTTTGGCTCAAATCCATCCCTTTCAGCCCAAATCCGTCCCCTTTCAGCCCAAATCCATCCCTTTCCAAGGGGAAAAAAAAAACTCCTCCCGCGAGGATCGCACCGAGGGGAAGCTCCCATCCCTTCAGCCGGAGACTCCAACCCGTGAGAGATGGGTCTGAAATATTTGAAATTCTGCCTGCCCACGATTTTAATGCTCCGTGAGCAGCCGGGCCTGCTCGGGCCATGCGATCGTTGTACAAGAGGCCTCCTGCCACCTTCCCCCGGTCCCTTATCAGAGAGGGACGAGATAAAGAAGCCACCCGAGGACCCCCCAAGCCCAAATCCGCCACCGCGATTCTCGTTCTGGTGCAGGCAGCGGGCGGCTGCTCCTCGTCCGGGTGGGAAGGGGAGAGGGTGCAAATGAAAGAGAGCCCAGGGAGGTGGAAGGCCGCGTTTGATCCTCCTTGCCGGGGAAAGCGGGGCTGGAGCTGCCGGGAGAATTCCAGGAGAAGCTGGGAGGGAGGAATTGGGAATTTGGAAGGGAGGAGTTCAGGATTTGGACGGGAGAAATTGGGGAGTTGGAAGGGAGGAATTCAAAAGTTGGAAGGGAGGAATCCAGAATTTGGAAGGGGAGGAATTCAGAAATTGGAAGGGAGGAATTCAGAATTTGGAAGGGAGAGATTCAGAATTTGGAAGGGAGGAATTAAAAAGTTAGAAGGAAGAAATTCAGCAGCTGGGAGGGAGGAATTCAGAATTTGCAAGGGGAGGAATTCAGAGTTTAGAAGGGAGAGATTTAGAATTTGGAAGGGAGAAATTCAGGATTTGGAAGGGAGGAAGTCGGAATTCGGAAGAGAGGAGTTCATGGCGGCGTTGCCGCCGTCCCAACCCTGCCGCCCAAAACGAAAAGTTTTTGGGTGTGAGATTGCCCCAGTCCTGTCGGGCAGGGTGGGTGACGTGGTGGGGGAGCACCAGGGGACGTTTCCCGGCAGAGCTGAATTCTCAGCACCCCTCGCAAAAAGTTGAGTCTGCAGAGGGAACTGGGGCCCACCCGGGGACATGGAGGTGGCCTCGGCAGGAATTGGGGACCACACGGGGACATTGGGAGCTCCAGGTGGGGCACGAGGGTCCCTGTCCCCTCCAAGAGCCCCGCGGGGTCACCTGGTGGGAGAGAGCTGCTGTGGGGAGGGTTTGGAAAACCTGTCCTGGCACCGGGGATGGCAGGAACTGGGAATGGCAGAGCCGGGAATGGCAGAGCCGGGAATGGCAGAGCCTGAGCAGGGCTTTGGGGAATGGCAGAGCCAAGGGAATGGCAGAACTCAGGGAATGGCAGAACCAAGGGAATGGCAGAACTCAGGGAATGGCAGAGCCAAGGAATCCAGAGCTGGGAATGGCAGAGTCAAGGAATGGCAGAGCCGGGAATGGCAGAACCTGGGGAATGGCAGAGCTCAGGGAACGGCAGAGCTCAGGGAATGGCAGAGCCCGAGAGCGGCAGAGCTCAGGGAATGGCAGAACTCAGGGAATGTCAGAGCCCGGGAATGGCAGAACTCAGGGAATGGCAGAGCCGGGAATGTCAGAGCCCGGGAATGGCAGAGCTCAGGGAATGGCAGAACTCAGGGAATGTCAGAGCCCGGGAATGGCAGAACTCAGGGAATGCCAGAGCCCGGGAATGCCAGAGCCGGCCTTATCTTCTGTCCGGAACAATGGAGGGCTTGGCCCTATTGTTCTCCTCTCACGCCCAGCGGGAAGCGGGGTCCCCTGGGGCGCGGGCTGGAGCCGGAGCGTGCCCGGATCCGTGGGCAGGGACAGAACGGGAGCGGCAGGGGAGGCAGGGACCCCTCGCTGTGCTGCTGCCAGCCCTTCCCGCCGGTTTTTCCCCGTGGCGCACGGATTTTAGGAGCTGCAGGATCATTCCCGGGGGGCCTCGTTGTGGGCTGGGCAGGCCAGAGCAGAATTTGCCGGTTTTAGGGGCTCCTTTTTAGGGATTTTTTTTTTAGGGATTTTGGGTCTCTGGGCTCCCGTGCCGGCTCCTTCCCGCTGCGACTCCTCAGGGCTGTGGGTCCGTCCCTGGGAACCGCGCTGGGGAAAGCGCATTTTTTGGATGTGGGATTTGTGTGTTTTCCCCAAAAAATTCTGATCCTGGGATCCTTGGCAAAGCTGGCACAGCCCAGAGGAGCAGGCACAGGAGCCCAGGACCCCTCGGGCTGCAGGCACAGCCCCAAAACCACCCCCAAAATCCTTTTGTTTTCCCGGAGCGCTGGGACACCCCGTTCCAAATGGGAAGGGGGTGGCGGCTTTCTGGTCTGCGCTGGGTTTTTTGTTGAGTGATCAAAAATCCCCCAGAGGATGGCAAAACCTCCTTCCCAAACCCCAGGAGCTGAATTCCCTGGGGCTTCCATTCCCCCAAATCCAGCGGGGACAGGAGGGGCGAGGTCCAAACCCATCCCCGCGGGGCTGAGAGGCTCCCGGATCCCTCTGGATTCTTCAGCGGGACGGGAACCGAGGTGCCCCAAACCCCAGAAGGCGGGGGCGTCTCCCCGAGCTGAAATAACGACCGAAGAGTGACCGAAGAACGACAAAACGGTGACAAAAATGGCTCCCAGGCCCCGTTGTTTCTCTCGTGAGGCCTCTCCGGATGCTCTGCGTCACCTGCGGTGGGGGATGAGCGCAGGAACCCAAATCCGCACCCTAAACCGGAGCAAACAGCACCGAAAGAGCCCCGGCTGAGGGGGGGAAATTGGGCCGAAAGTGTTTATTTTGGGGGTTTCACCCAACCCCGTCCATCCCTGAGTCCTGTGAGCCGGAGCCCAGCGGGAACGGAGCCAGGGCTGCCTTTGACTGCTCAAAGGTTTGGGGCAGGAGGTGATGATTTTGGGGCCGGTGATGGTTTGGTGCCGATGATGTTTTGGGTCAGGAGATGATGATTTTGGGGCAGGAGATGATTTTGGGGCCGGGGATGGTTTGGGGCCGGTGATGATGATTTTGGGGCAAGAGATGATGATTTTGGGGCGGGAGATGATGATTTTGGGGCGGGAGATGATGATTTTGGGGCCAGTGATGGTTTGGTGCCGATGATGTTTTGGGTCAGGAGATGATATTGGGTCAGGAGATGATTTTGGGACAGGAGATGATTTTGGGACCAGTGATGATTTGGGGCCGGTGATGGTTTGGGGCAGGAGATGAGGATTTTGGGGCAGGAGATGAGGATTTTGGGACTGATGATGTTTTGGGTCAGGAGATGATGATTTTGGGGCCGATGATGTTTTGGGTCAGGAGATGATGATTTTGGGACCGATGATGTTTTGGGTCAGGAGATGATGATTTTGGGGCCAGTGATGATTTTGGGGCAGGAGATGATGATTTTGGGGCTGGTGATGATTTGGGGCCGGTGATGATTTTGGGGCAGATGAGGAGCAGCCAGCGGCACCCTCGGGCTGCCTTTTCCTTGGTGGTGAGGTTCACGATGGCCCCTGGCGGCTCCTGGAGCAGCTCCCGAAACTCCAGGAGAAAAATCCTTTGCTGGAATTGGAAGCAGCCCCGGGGGCTGGAGCTCCCCGTGCCCTGAATTTGGGCAGCAGATGGTGGGGAAGTGGCTCCGTGTCCCCTCCATGTCCCTCCCTGTCCCTCCACGTGACAATTCCGGCGTCAGGACCTGTTTGCCGCAGCTCAGGGCTCCGAGCGCAGAGACCCCGAAGGTTTCCGGGGCGCTGCCGGCTGCGGCTGCGGGGCGGAAACGAGGCCCCGGGAGATTTCGGGGTGCGATTTGGGGGGCCTCGGGTGCTGCGAGAGGCCCCTGCGCCCTTGGGTGAGCCCAGCAATCCTGGGAAACACGAGGCGGGATTGCCCGCCCCAAACGGGAAAACCTGGGAAAAGGGGGGATTTTTGAGGGATGGCGTGAAATTCCGTCAGAAACTCAGGATTGGGGGGGGGGTTGTGGATGGGGATGGATTCCCCAAGCTCCTGGAAAAATAGGGAATCAGTGGAAGGTGTAAAATTCCATTAAATCTCAAGAGTGGGGAGTCATGGATCTGGGTTTTGACGTGGGATGGACACCCCGAACTCCTGGAGAAGTAAGGGAGTAGCGGAGGGTTTAAAATTCCATGAAATCTCAAGGATGGGGGGTTATGGATCTGGGTTTTGACGTGGGATGGACACCCCGAACTCCTGGAGAAGTAAGGGAGTAGCGGAGGGTTTAAAATTCCATGAAATCTCAAGGATGGGGGGTTATGGATCTGGGTTTTGACGTGGGATGGACGCCCCAAAAGCCTGGAAAAACAAGGGAATTTGTGGAAGGTGTAAAATTCCATGAGAAACTCAAGTTGGGGGCGTTCTGGATTGGGATGGATTCCCCAAACTCCCGGGAAAATACGGAATTCGTGGGAGGTGTAAAATTCCATGAGGAGCTCAGGGATGGAGGGTTCTAGACTGGGACGGACTCCCCAAACTCCTGGAAAAAGAAAGGAATTCGTGGGAGGTGTAAAGTCGCAGGGAAACTCAAAGATGCGGGGTTCCGGACTGGGAGAGATTCCCCAAACTCCCGGGAAAAATAAAGGAATTCGTGGGAGGCGTAAAACTCCGTGGAAACTCCAGGATGGAGCGTTCTGGGCTGGGACGGACCCCGGAGCGCGAGGTTCCGCATCTCCCAACGCCACCCGCGGATCTTCCCCCGGCAAAAGGATTTGGGAAGCGCCTCCCACGTGCCCGGCAGGCGGACGAGCCCCGTTTTCGGGGGGGATTTTTTTTTTCCCCCCCAAACGGGCCAGGAAAAGGCTCGGAAGCTTCTGCCCTCCCTCCCTCGCTCCCTCAGCCGAGCCCCCCCCTCGCCTGGAAACGCTGAGTGGCAGAAACGGCACAAAAACTCCGCCGAGATCGGCCCCGATAAACCCCGGGGCTGCTGCGGGGCCAGGGCAAGGAGGGAGCCCGTGCCAGGGTGGCCGCGCCAGGCTCTGGGTGAGTTCCCCCCGCCGTCCTCGCGCCTGGATTTTCCTCGATTTCTCCCGGTTTCGTAGCAATTTTTTGTTTTTTTGTTTTTTTGTTTTTTCTTTTTTATTTAAATTGGATTCGTTTAATTCGTGGCTTTTTTTTTGAAAGTTTAATTCCCGTCGTCGACGGCTCGGTTCGGTTGTGGGGTTGAGGTGACGGCCCGGAGCGGGGTTTGGGAGTCGTCCCGAGGATTTCTGCCGGATCTCGAGGATCTGGGAGCTCCTCTGGGCACCCACCACCCCTCCGTGGATCACGGGGATGATCCAGCCCCGCTGGATTTTGGGATAAAGGCCCAGAATCCGCAGTCCGGGGGGGGCGGTTTTTCCGTCCAAAACTTCTTTAAACACGAATTTCTGACTCAGGGAAAAAAAAAAAATCCCAATTTTTCAGAGTGCCAGGCTTCCCTTTGTTAAAGAGGGAATGCTCCTGGGTTTCCGTGGGTTTTAATGCAGGGAAAGTGGGAAGGGCAGAGGAGAAGCGGGGAAAAAGAAAAAAAAAAAAAAAAAAATTATTTTTCCGTGGAATTTTAGACCTGGGATTTTCCAGGAAAGGGAATTCATGCTTTCGCGTTTTTCCCCACTATCCCTGCCCCTGCTTTCCCTCTCCCCTTTCCCTAAAGACCCTCCCGGCCCCATAAAATGCCCCCGCCGAGCCGCAGGTGCCGCGAGGACCCTTTTCCTCACGGATTCCTCTCCTCGGGCGGAAGAACCGGGAAGCGACCGGCGTCGTCCCCGGAGCATCGCGTGCCCCGTCCTGGGATTGTTCCCCCGGGACAGAGCAGGAGCTCTCAGGAATTTGAAACCGTTCCAGCGCCGCGGAGTTTCCTCCGCTTCCCTGATGAGATCATTCCCCCGGCTCATAAATCCCGAGGCCGGGAAGTTCCACCTGAGGTTCGGGCGGATTTTTTTTTTTTTTTTTTTTTTTTTTTCCTCCTCCCTCCCGCGTTTCCAGCCCTCCCTGCTGCCCGTCCCGGCGAAAGGGAAAAAATGTGTTTGGGTGGTGGCTGTGGAAGAGGGTGGTGGCCCCGGGCCGGGTGACGCCGGGGGAAGGATCCGGCTGCTCCCGGGGAGTTGGGGTTGTTTGGGTGGTTTTGGTCACGCGGGGCTCGTGGGAGGCCGAATCCCTGGATTTGGGGTTCGGTCCCAGCAAATCCCCGCTGTTTTCGGAACAGGGAGAGGCCGAGGGATCCCAAGGGATAAAACCTCTTGGAAACCTGGAAAGCAGAGGCAGCGGGGAGCTGGGAATTCTCTGGGATGTGTCCCAGAGCTCCGGGGTGGATCCAAGTGACCCCCGTGCCCTCAGGGAATGCGTGGGACTCGAGTCGCCCTCATCGGGCTTTGTTTTCCCATTCCCACCGGGATCCCGCTGCTCCCTCTGGCCACAGGGAGGGTGAGGGATGAGCTGGATTTGGCCAGGAGGGATCGTTCCATGGGAAAAGCGGGAGCGGAGCCGCGGAGGGCAGAGATGGATCTGCTGGAGTTCAGTCCTCATCCCATTCCCTGGAAAACCGCGGTCTCCTGGGATTTATCGGGGACGGAAAGAAGCCCTGATGGAGGCCATGGAGCCTCCCGGATCCTCCTCTTCCCCCTCGGCACAGCCTGGGAATTCGCTTTTCCCTCCCTGCCTTGCACGTGAGGGAGTTTGGTGACGAATCCCCGTTCTTTTCCCTCTCTCCTCGAGTTTTGGAGGGCGGGGTCGATTGGATTCGCCCCCAGAATCCTCAGGGAGACGCGATCCCGTTCGTAATCCCGGCTACGAGCCGGAGGCCTTTGGAAGCGGCAGGTTGGGGTTTTTTTGGGGCAGAATCAGTGAATTCCCTGCTGGGCGGTCGTCATTCCTTTAGGATTCACTCTCCCACGGGCGCTGGGCATTCCTGGATTTCTCCTTCCCATCCTAAAAGACGGAAAATCGTTGCTCCCGCCAGAAAAAAAAAAAAACAAAAAAAACAAAAAAACCCCAAACCCTAAAAAGGCAGCCCTGAGGCGATTCCGGGGGTGAGGAGGGGACATCCCACCCTGGGGACACCGGGACGGGGCTCCCACATCCCTGGAGAGGGGAGCGGGTGGAAATGGGCACGGAACCGGCAGCGAGGTGACCCCGGCTCCTCCCTGCGCCGGCCGTTCCCGGGAGTTTCCGTGATGCCGGTGCCGTCAGCGGAGCGTCACCGCCGTGGGGACGTTTCCGGAGGCCGTTTGTGCTCGAGGGGACAGAAGTCACCCTCGGGGAGCTGGGGGTGGATGGGCGGTGGATGGAGGCCCGGCCGGTTTGGGTGGGCAGCGGGAAATCCCAGCTCCAGCTCGTGCCGGAGCTTCCCCCGTGGGATGGATTTGGGCAGGAGGGATCGTTCCATGGGAAAAGCGGGAGCGGAGCCGCGGAGGGCAGAGATGGATCTGCTGGAGTTCGGTCCTCGTGCTGTTCCCTGGGGTCTCCTGGGGTTTGTCGGGGATGGAAAGCGTCCCCGGTGGAGAACGTGGAGCATCCCACGGATCCTCCTCTTCCCCCTTGGCACGGGGAATTCGCTTTTTGGGGCATTTGGGGTCTCTTTTTCCATCGGAATGACGCCCCAGGCAATTCCCAGCCTGTCCCATCCTGCTCCTGCCACCCCTCGGAGCCCCGGGGGATGCTCTGAGGTTGCCCCGGTTTTGCTCCTTGGCTTTTCCCCTGGTTTCTCCTTGCCTTTTCCCCCTTTTCCTCCTTGGATTTTTCCCCATTCCCCCCAAAATCCACCCCGCGCCCACCAAAACTCTCCCCCCTCGGAGCGGCTTTTGCAGCTTTTCCGGCGCCCCGAGCCGCGGGAGCACGGGTGAGACGCCGAGAACGCGGAGGCAGCCTGGGATTGGGCCGAGCCCGAATCCAGAGCGTTTCCGCCGCCGCTCCGTGGGGCAGCGGGGTGGGGACACGGCCCTGGCAGGGGACACGTGCTCCGAGCGGTGACACCGGAGCTGCGGCCCTCGCGTGGTGCTGGCAGCGTTTCTGGGACTGAAAAACCGCTCGCCCGGTTGCCTCTTGGGGTTAAAAATTCAATTTTTAGCAGCGGCAAACCCTTGGGGTCTCACGCTCCCTCCATCCATGTTTTTCCCTGTCCCCGTAGGCGGCACATTCCACCTCCTCCATGGCCACCTGCCACTCTGGGGGAGCTCTCCCCGTCCTCACCCCGAATTTTTCTTCACTTCCCTGGATTTCATCGCTTTTTCGATTGAACTCCCATCATCCGTGCCTCGGCGCCAATCAAGGAGGTTCGGGAATCGTTTCGCCTTTCCCCGGTTATTCCCATTCCCGGGGAGTGACCCTAAATCCCCGAACGCTCTGGAGCCCCAGGGAAGGCACAGCAGCCCCCGTGAACTTCCCCCAACCGGGGACATCGGCCACCCCCGGCCACCCCCGGCCACCCCTGCCCGGGCACGGCCGAGGAGGAAACATCCGTTCTTTTCTCTCGGAAGACACCGGGGCCGGAAGCGCTCGGAAGCGGCCCCGGGAGGACATTCCACGTCTGGCAGGAAAGCGGCCCCGCTCGTCTGGCAGAAGATGGGCCATTGTCTGCGCCGGTGGCCGGCCGGGATTCCTCGGCTCCTGCCTGCAAGAGGAAAACGTCCGTGCGTGTCTTTATTTTTTCCTCTGCCCTCTCCCAGGGGTGTCCAGGCCGCCGCTCGTGCCGGCGGTGGAGCCGTGGTTGCTCCTCTGGTGTTTTCTCCTTGGCTTTTTCCCTGGTTTTGTTCCTTGAGTTTTTCCCTGGTTTCGTTCCTTGGGTTTTTCCCTGTTTCCCCCTTGGCTTTTTCCCTGTTTCCCCCTTGGCTTTTTCCCTGTTTCCTTGGCTTTTCCCCTCTTTCCCCCTTGGGTTTTTCCCTGTTTCCCCCTTGGCTTTTCCCCTCTTTCCCCCTTGGGTTTTTCCCTGTTTCCCCCTTGGCTTTTTCCCTGTTTCCCCCTTGGCTTTTTCCCTGTTTCCTTGGATTTTCCCCTCTTTCCCCCCTGGCTTTCTCCCTATTCCTTGGCTTTTCCTGTTTCCCCCTTGGCTTTTTCCCTGTTTCCCCCTTGGATTTTCCCCTGGTTTTGTTCCTTGGCTTTTCCCCTGGTTTCTCCTTGCCCTTTTCCCTCTTTCCCCCTTGACTTTTCCCCTATTTCCCCCTTGGCTTTTTCCCTGTTCCCTCGGCTTTTTCCCTGTTTTCTCCGGGTTACCTGGGCTGCTGTGGCGGGGTGAGGGTTTTTTGGGTTTT
>VZRN01002812.1:88530-99747 GCA_013397935.1 Dasyornis broadbenti
TTGATTTTTTAGATTTTGTGCGTTTTGTGGATTTTGTGGATTTTTCCAGAGCTCACCATGACGCGATGTCCTGGCGGAGGACGTCTTTGAACCCTCCTAAAAAAACCCCTCACACGTCTGGATGAGCCGGCGGCTCCAGGTGTGCGGATTCGGTGGATTCGGTGGATTTGGTTGGGGGTTTTGGGGTGCCGGCCGCGGCCTTCCCTACTCACCGCAGGCGCTGTAGAGGGGCGAGCACTTGTAGGACGGCACCCACAGGTTGGCCGAGCCCGTGTCGAAGACCACCTTGAAGGTCTGCGCGGGGGTCCCGATGCTGATCTCGCCGAAATATTGGGTCTGGGGGTGGGGACAGGGGCACGGGGAGCATCGCCGGGGCTCGCTCGGAGCTGGGGTGACCCCGGGGTGACAAACGGGCCCGGGCAGGGTGGCACTCACGTCCAGGTAGTTGGTGAGGAGGGTGGGCGCAGTCCCGTTCCTGGGTGCGTCCCCTCCGCCGCGTCCGGCCCGGCGCAGCTCCGGGAACACCTCCCGCACCTTCACCCCCATGTCCCGCAGCGTCTGGCGGATGGAGGGCATCCTCCGCAGCGCGATCCTGGAGGGGCACCGCGGGGCTGAGGGGGGGGGGCACCACGGGGGTCTCCCCCAGGCCCCCCGGAACTTTCCAGCGGCATTCCCGGCCTCGGGAACTCCAGCCCGGGCGGCTCTAGATGGCAGCAGCTCCCCGCCGCTCCCCCGGTGACCCCCCCCCCCGCCGCGCCCGCTCAGCCCTCCCCAGGGTGGGCACCCCGAGGTGGCACCCAGGGCGGGCACCCGAGCCCGGCCCCAAACTCGCTTCACCCGGGTTCCTTTGGGATTGTTTATTCCCGAGCCGCGGGAATTACTGAGGTTGGGAAAGACCCCCCCCCCGGGGGGGCTCATCGAGTCCCAAAGTGACCACGAGAAACAGCAGAAGAGGAAGAGGAGAAGAGGAGGAGGAGGAGGAGGAGGAGGAAGGAAAGAGCCCCTCACCCCCTGAGGGAAAAACCAAAAAAAGCCAAAAAAAAGCGGGGACAGCACCGCGAGGGCTCCGCGAAGCCCGGGTACCTCTGCAGAGCCCGGGCTGGCGAGGGGACGAAAGTGGCGCCGCAGGTGACAGCCAAGAGCAGCAGGCACTGCCGCAGCCTCCTGCTGGCTCCGGCCGGCATCGCGTCCTGCGGGCGGGCACCTCCCGTGCCGGCGGCTCCGGCCCGGCCCGGCCCGGCCCGGAGGGGAGGATGCTTTTATGGCCCGGGATCCGCATGCCCTGCGGGTTCCTCCTCCTCCTCCCCCTGGCAGGGGTAGGGCTGGGAGTCCCATGGGTGCCACCGGGCGGGTGGCGGTGACGGTGCCCGAGGGAGGGTGGCGGGGCTGGGAGCCCCCGGTGCCCGCGGGGAGCGGGACGAGGGGAGCTGGGGGTGTTTGGGAGCTCTGACCCCCTCATTCCTTGGGGTTAATCGATCCCAAACGACTCCACGGCTTGGGAAGGACACAAATCCCGGCCGGTGCCAGCCGGGAGAGCGGCTGGGGGTGCTGGCGGTGGTGGTGGCGCAGGTGACGCCAGGCCGAGGGGATGTCCCCAAGCTCCATCCGCGCAGGAACGATGGGATTTTCCCCTCAGGAAATGGGAACAGCAGGAACGATGGGATTTTCCCAGGATTTTCCCCCAGGGAATGGGAACAGCAAAGGACACTCGGCCACAGCACCCTTGGCCATGGAGACCCCAAGGGGAGACCCCGCAGCCCCCTCTGCCCTTTTGGGGGATGCTCTGGGGAACCCCCCAGGCCCGGCTCTGTCCAACCAGGGCCAGAGACCCGAGCAGAGAACGGCCAAACTCACCCCAACTTCTCCATCCGGGATCAGATCCCGGCGTTTGGGAAGGGATTTGCTGCTCCAAGCCCTCAGCGTGGGCTGGAGGGGATTCCAGCCGCGACCCTGGTGCCCCCACCCAGGGCGCTGTGTTCCCCTCCAGCCCAGGGTGGTTGGGTGCTGGATCGGCCCCGCGGCTCCCAGGGACTCCTGACCTCGGGAATCCCGGTGGGAAATGGCTCGAAACGCAATAAAAATGTTCTCGGATGAACCCTGAGGACACATTTTCCCCATCCCCGGCCCTACAGTCGCGCTCTCATTGATGGGATTTGTTCAGGGCGCTGCTGTCACCCCCGGCCGGGGGACACCCCGCAAGTTCCATACGACTTTCCCCCCAAAAATGGATTTTTAACTCCCCTTTCCCTGTGGGATTTTGGCTTCCAGGGGAATGAAAGAATTTCCCTCAAAACTGGAGGTTTAAAGCCCCTTTCCCCATGGAATTTTGGCTGCCAGGGGAACGAAGGAATTCCCCCAGAACTGGAGGTTTAACCCCTCTTTCCCCATGGAATTTTGGCTGTCAGGGGGATGAAACAATTTCCCCCAAAACTGGAGATTTAAAGCCCTTTTCCCTGAGGGATTTCAGCTTCCAGGGGAACCAAACTTTTCTCCAAAACTGGAGGTTTAAAGCCCCTTTCCTTGTGGGATTTTTGGCTGCCAGGGGGATGAAAATTTCCCCCCAAAGTGGATTTTTAACTCCCCTTTCCCTGTGGGATTTTGGCTGCCAGGGGAATGAAAGAATTCCCCCAAAACTGGAGGTTTAACACCCCTTTCCCTGAGGGATTTCATCTTCCAGGGGAACAAAAATTTCCCCCCAAACTGGATTTTTAACTCCCAAAAGGAGTGGGCATGGAAGTGCCCGAGGAAAAACCCGGGATAGCGGGAGGGGTCCCGTGGCACACCCCTTTCCCTGAGGGATTTCATCTTCCAGGGGAACAAAAATTTCCCCCCAAACTGGATTTTTAACTCCCCTTTCCCTGAGCGATTTTGGCTTCCAGGGGAACAAAATAACTTCCCGCCAAAACTGGAGGTTTAACCCCTCTTTCCCCGTGGGATTTCGGCTGCCAGGGGAACTCTGACCCCGCGCAGGCCCCAGGGCTCAGCCCCACGGGGCTCTGCTCCCATCCCTGACGTCTTTTCCCACGCAGGTCCCCCCGTCCCTGCGTCACTCCGGGGAGCCTCGTGGCCGGCGCAGGTTGCGGGGACGGGCAGGGTCAGGAGCCGCAGCGACGTGAGAGGGCCTGGCCGGGAGCCAGAGCCGTAAATCCCTGCCCGGGCATCCCAGGGGCTCGGCTGGCTTTGCCAAGCTCTGTTCCCCGCTGGAAAAGCCGCGGGATTTCAATGGGAAAGGGACGGGTCCGGCAGGGAATGGGGTCCTGGGATGTGGGGCCGTGAGGATCCGGCGTTTCCAGCCGCTTCCCGATCGTGGGGAGCCGCGTCTGCGGGATCCCTGAGGAATTCTGGATGCCCTGGGCGTGGGTTTGTCCCAGGAGGCGCAGATGGACCCTGGAGCGGGATGAGCCGGGAAACGCCGCGGGAAGGGGGAACCAGAGGGACACAGCCCATCCCTGCCGGGCCCCACAACCTCCCTGGGTGGGAAACTGAGGCAAAACCGGGAAAACCGAGCCCACCCGAGAGCGTCGTCCTCAGAATCTCCCCCAAGCCCTTCCCAAAAGCTGTTTTCCACATTCCCAGAGAATCTCCTCATCCTGAGCACGGAGCCCCTGGGAATGTCCCTCTTCCTTCTGGTGAGGGGCTGAAAATGAATCCTCAGCAGGAAATTTGGGAATTTTCAGCTGGAGGGAAGCAAGGATGGGAACTGAGGCATTGAGGAGGCTCCAGGTTCCCGCCGGGAATCTCGTTTTCCGCTCCTGCTGCCGTCAAAGCACCCAAATCCCAAACCTTTCCACGATGCCACGATCCCTCAACGTCACCCAGGAATCCTGGCTCGGTTTTCCCAGCACCTCGGGCGCATTTCCTGCTCCTCTACCCTCGCTCCCACGGGGATGGGGGCCTTAAATCCCGGGAATCTCCTCACGCTGAGCACGGCGCCCCCGGGAATGTTCCGGAGGGGTCACCACGGGGTCACCACGGGGGTGGCTGCCCTCGCTCCCGGCGCTCCCAGGGCTCCGGGATGTTCCCACACATTCCCCGTGCCGGGATCGCCCCCCCAGGCCCCCTCTGCCAGCCCGGAGCAGGGACGAGGATAAAAGAAAAAAAACCTGGAAAAGTGGTTTTGGGAGGGATTAGAGGGAGAGGGATACGGGAGGGATGGGGACAGGGACATCAGCCAGCTCTGGGTTCATTCCCAGCCCTTCACATCCACAGGGAAAACCCTGAACTCTTCCCACTCGGCCTCAAAACTTCTCCCAGCCAGAATTTCCAGCGCCAGGAGGTTCCAGGGCACCGGGAAAGGTAAAAATCCCTCAGTGGATCCACGTGTGAAATCTGTTTGCTCCAAAATCCTGGGGTTCTATCCAATTAAAGAGCGGGATTCCAGAGGATTTCCTCTGGCAACGGCAGGGAAATGCTCTCCAGTCACTTCAAGGAGTCGAGAACGGGAAGAAAACGATTTCCAGGGAGAAACAGTCGCCTTCCCGACGGGAAAAAATTCAATCCCTGAGTTTCACTGCTTGAGTGGGTGCTTTCCTTACAATAAAATCCGGGTCTTTTTCAGCACTTCCCTGTCCCAACGGAATTGTCGGGAAGTTTGGCTGAAGGGCTTCGATTTCTCGAGGGATCTTCTTCCAGCGGCACGCAGAAAAAAAAAATTAAAGAATAATAAAAAAAAAATTAAAAAGGAGTGGATTTGTGGCTTTTCCTCACTTTTTTTCCACGCTTCTCTAATCCAGGAGTTTGCCGCCGGCGAAAACATGCGAGGCTCGCGAGGATCCTTATCCCGGGCGACCGAAAACGTGGAAAAACAACTTTTGGGAAGGGCTCGGGGGAGGCTCTGGGTGGCGGCGGCACCGGGGGAATTCAGGGATTGACGTCAGGGCGAAGCCAGACCCTGCCAGGGAGAGGATTTACGGAGCTTGGGAGGGGAGGGGGGGAAACGTTTCCCGGAAAAATCTCCCAGTGAGGAGCTCCCAGCGATTCCCTGCGGATCCTCCGAGCCCGGAGAAGCTGTGGCTGCTCCATGGAAGTGCCCGAGGAAAAACCCGGGATAGCGGGAGGGGTCCCGTGGCACGGGGTGGGATGGGATGGGCTTTAGGATCCCTCGGAACCCAAATCTTTCCTTGATTCCCTGATCCTGTCCAGGAATCCTGGATCTGTCTTCCCAGCAGGGTGAGGTGGTCCCCAAGCACCTTGGGGACGTTTCCTGCTCCTCCACCCTCGCTCCCACAGGAATGGGGGCCCGAAATCCCGGGAATCTCCTCATCCTGAGCACAGAGCCCCCGGGAATGTTCCTGTTCCCTCTGGTGAGGGGCTGAAAATGAATCCTCAGCAGGAAATTTGGGAATTTTCAGCTGGAGGGAAGCAAGGATGGGAACTGAGGCATTGAGGAGGCTCCAGGTTCCCGCCGGGAATCTCGTTTTCCGTTCCCGCTGCCGTCGGAGCACCCAAATCCCGGCATCCCCTTCCCTGAGCCAGGATTTGGGAAATGAGCCCTGGGAGCCATTCCCGGCCCTGCTGACACCTGGGGCTCACCTGGGCTGGACCGGCCAGGTGGTGACGCCAGGTGACAGCAGGAACGACAGGAACAGCCGGGTGACACAACAGGAACGGCCAGGTGAGAACAGGAACAGCCAGGTGACACAACAGGAACGGCCAGGTGAGAACAGGAACAGCCAGGTGACACAACAGGAACGGCCAGGTGACACAACAGGAACGGCCAGGTGAGAACAGGAACAGCCAGGTGACACAACAGGAACGGCCAGGTGACACAACAGGAACGGCCAGGTGAGAACAGGAACAGCCAGGTGACAACAGGAACGGCCAGGTGACACAACAGGAACGGCCAGGTGACAACAGGAATGGCCGGGTGACAACAGGAACAGCCGGGTGACAACAGGAACAGGAATGGCGGGGCGACAACAGGAATGGTGGGGTGACAACAGGCTCAGCCAGGTGACAGCAGGAACAACCAGGTGACAACAGGAGTGGTGAGAACAGGCCCAGGGCTAGGCTCAGCCAGGTGACGACAGGAATGGCCGGGGGACAACAGGAATGGCCAGGTGAGAACAGGCTGAGCCAGGTGACAACAGGAACCGTCAGGTGACAAGAGGCTCAGCCAGGTGACAACAGGAATGGCCAGGTGAGAACAGGAACAGGAACAGCCAGGTGAGAACAGGCTCACCCAGGTGACAACAGGAGTGGCCAGGTGAGAACAGGAGTGGCCAGGTGAGAACAGGCCCAGGGCCAGGCTCAGCCAGGTGACAACAGGCTCAGCCAGGTGAGAACAGGCTCACCCAGGTGAGGACAGGAGTGGCCAGGTGAGAACAGGCTCAGCCCCCAGAGCCACAGCTCCCGTGGGGCTCCGGAGGGAGCAGGCCCAGCTCGAGCGCGCTAATTAATTCCTGCGCGTTAACGAGGGCTCTGTGCGCTGGGAGCAGCTTGGATGGGATTGCTTTCGGGTTTAATTAAACTCCAGCTGCCCCAGCGCTCCCGGGAGCCTAGCTGGGATCCACGGCTGGGATCCACGGCTGGGATCCACGGCTGGGATCCAACTCGGCCCAGTCATCCAGCCTGTTCTCCGGGAGAGGGGAATTCCGGCGTTTCAAATCACCTGAGGGGAGGCTGGGGGAGCTCAGGCTGCCCCCTGCTGTGGATGTGTCCCTGTGAACATTCCCTGGATCATTCCCTGGAGCATCTGGGTCCTCCTGGGGCATTCTGGATCCACCTGGATCCTCCTGGATCACCCTGAATCCTCCTGGATCACCCTGGATCTTCCTGGGTCCTCCTGGAGCACCTGGATAATTCCCTGGATCCTCCTGGAGCCGGGATGAGAGCCCTGGATCCCCAGGGGCAGGGATTGGGTGCTGGGATGTCCCTCTGGCTCAAACGCGGAGCTGCCCCGCTGGAAATTCCCCCGCTCATCCCAGAGGGAACGGGATCATCGGAAATGCAATTCCCGGTCCTTGATGCCGACAGAGCCCCCCCAGCCCCGCATCCCTCTTTAACTAATTAATGAATTAATTAATTACGGACCCCGGCTGTTGTTCGCTGTGTCACTGCGGGGCCAGGGGTGTTAACGAGGCTCCGTAGGTGTTTTCCTGACCCCTCCCCCGCCCTCTCCCGTGGCTCCGGGGCAGCCTCGTCCCGTGGGATGCGTGGGAAGGGAGAGCCAGGGCCCCGCTGAGCGCCGGGGACAGCCCAGGGTGGGACATGGAAGGGACCCTGAGCCACCACGGCCGTGGCAAAGTCCCTGTGCCACCCCCAGGCACAGCCACGGCGATGTCCCTGTGCCACCATGGCCGTGGCAATGTCCCTGTGCCACCTCCACCTCCAGCCACGGCGATGTCCCTGTGCCAGTCCAGCCGTGGCAATGTCCCTGTGCCACCACGGCCATGGCAATGTCCCTGTGCCACCTCCACCTCCAGCCATGGCGATGTCCCTGTGCCACCACAGTCATGGGAATGTCTCTGTGCCACCCCCAGGCACAGCCATGGCGATGTCCCTGTGCCACCCCCAGGCACAGCCACGGCAATGTCCCTGTGCCACCATGGCCGTGGCAATGTCCCTGTGCCACCTCCACCTCCAGCCACGGCGATGTCCCTGTGCCAGTCCAGCCGTGGCAATGTCCCTGTGCCACCACGGCCATGGCGATGTCCCTGTGCCACCTCCACCTCCAGCCGTGGCGAATGTCCCTGTGCCACCATGGCCATGGCAATATCCCTGTGCCACCTCCACTCCCAGCCATGGCAATGTCCCTGTGCCATATCCACCCTCAGCCATGGTAATGTCCCTGTGCCACCCCATCCACGGGAACGTCCCTGCGCCACCCCCAGGCAAGGCCCCGACGCCTCCAGGTGACCCCGGGAGGTGCCAGCGCTGGGCCAAGCCCCGAGCCGTGGGAAAGGAGCCCAGTCGGAGCTCCGTCTCAGACACGTTTTTTTATTAAATGAACTCTGTCACCGAGGGGAGACAAAAGGAATTAAATAACGGCAAGAATCCCAGAATCCAGCCTGGGCCCTGGAGCCTGGCCCGGGAGCTCCGCGGGACAGTGAGGGGGCACTGTGGGGGACACTGTCCCTGCCGGGGTGGGGCTGTGGCCAGCACGGAGGGTCCTGGGGACGCGGGGGGCACCAGCTCTCGGGGACAGCCAGAGCCGGGGCTCTGTCACCCCGAACCGTCGCGGTCGCTCAGCCCAGGACAGCTCAGGTCACACCATGGAGCCGCTGTCCCCCATTTTCTGCAGGAGCTGCAACACGGACACTCCGGGATTAGCGGGGAAATCCACCCTGGGGACAGCACGGGGACATTCCCTGTGCCACCCCATCCGTGGGGACATTCCCTGTGCCACCCCATCCGTGGGGACGGATCCCACCCTGAGGGGTCCCCAGCCCCTTCTCACCTGGCTCAGCAGGGGGATGTTTGCCAGAGACCCCAAAAAGCCGAAAGCCACCGGGAAGAAGCTCCTGGGTGGACACAAAAGGCCCCACTGAGCTCTGGGCCTGGGCTCCGTCCCGAGGATCCCACCCTGAGACCCATCCCAAGGATCCCACCCTGAGCTCCATCCCGAGGATCCCACCCCGAGCTCCATCCTGAGGATCCCACCTTGAACTCCATCCCAAGGATCCCACCCTGAGACCCATCCTGGGGATCCCACCCTGGGTTCCATCCTGAGAATCCCACGCCGGGCTCCATCTCCAGGATCCCACCCTGGGCTCCATCCCGAGGATCCCATCCTGGGCCTGGCTCAATCCCGAGGATCCCACCCCAAATGCCACCCTGAGGATCCCACCCCTAGCTCTATCCTGAGGATCCCACTCCAGGCTCCATCCCAACGATCCCACCCCAGGCTCCATCCCAAGGATCCCACCCCGAGCTCCATCCCGAGGATCCCACCCCGAGCTCCATCCCGAGGATCCCACCCCGAGCTCCATCCCAGAACCCCGCACCTGAAGAGGGCGATGAAGCCATAGGCCTCCAGCAGCATCCCCAGGATCGGCCACCGCATCAGGACCACGACGAGGCCCCCGAAGAAGAAGCTGGTGCCCTTCAGCTTCTGCCGCTGGAAGAAGAAGGTGAAGGTCCTGCGGAAGCCGATGATGAAGACCAGGCCGGAGAGGAAGAGGAGCTGCGAGGAGGAAGGTGAGAGGGTCAGGGCGGCTCCGTGATCCGGCTGCGGGGAGCCCCGGCCCAGCCCCACTCACGTTCCCGAAAGCCATGAGCACGGAGTCGAAGTACAGGAGGATCCCGAAGAGGAGGAAGAAGAGGCCGAAGCCGACCAGGCCCACTCCGATCCCTGTGGAAAACGGGAGGGCAGGGACGAGGGCTCGGCTCCCGAATCAGCACCTCCCTGTCCCACTTTGGATTCGTCTCCAAAGCTCGGGAGCAGCCTTTGCACCCGGATTGCCGTTGGTGCCCCAGGGATCCCCGCGGGCGCCGCATAAATCACGAACCACAGAGGAAAAACCAACGGGAAAATCATCGCCAGGATTTCAGTCACTGAGCGGGAAAGGCTGGAGATGATCCCGGGATGATCCAGGAAATCCCAGCCCTCTCTGCTCCCCGCATCCCCTTTCCCCTCCCTGCCCCATCCAGCAGCTCCCAGCCGCCACTAGGAGCTGCCGGACCTCCCCGCGGAGCTGCCGGATCCCACAGGGCTGGGAATTCCGGCCGGGACGGGGCCACCTACGCTGGAAGTCGCTCAGGGACACCATCTTGGCGGCGGCGGGGCTGGGCGAGGCCGGGCGAGGGTGGCCCCGGTTCCAGGGTGACCCTTGGCAAAGCCCTTTAGTCCCTGGGAACGTCGTCCTGGGAATCATTAACGGCCCCGGGAACGCCCTCGGCTCCTCCTCCGGGGGGGACGCGGTGGCTCCATGGGGACACGGTGGCTCCAAGAGGGACACAGCTCCAAGGGGGAGACGGTGGCTCCAGGGGGGACGTGGTGGCTTCAGGGGGACACGGTGGCTCCAGAGGGTCACGGTGGCTTCACAGGGATCATGGTGGCACCAGAGGGTCACGGTGGCTTCACAAGGATCATGGTGGCTCCAAGAGGGACGTGGTGTCTCCATGGGGACATGGTGGCTCCAAGGGGATCATGGTGGCCCCAGCGGGGACATGGTGCATCCAGAGGGACACGGTGGCTCCAGGGGAACACGGTGGCTCCAGGGGAACGCGGTGGCTTTGGGTGGGACACTGTGGCTCCAAGGGGGNCAGGGACTCCAAGATGGACACAATTTCTCCATGGGGACACAGTGGCTCCATGGGGACACGGTGGCTCCAGGGGGGACACAGTGACTCCAAGGGGGACAAGATGGCTCCAAGAGGGACATGGTGGCTCCAAGGGGACACAGCTCCAAGAGGGACGCGGTGGCTCCATGGGGACATGGTGGCTCCAAGAGCGATGCGGTGGCTCCGGGGGGGACACCATGGTTCCAGGGGGGACACGGTGGCTCGTGGCCACCTGACCCTGCTGGTCCTGCCCTCCCTGTCCCAGCGGGATGAGCTCCCTGGGATGGGCTGGATCCCTAAAATCGGGAAAACCAGGGAGAATGTGGCTCCCTCGGGGTGGCACCATGGGGACAGTGGAGGTCCCTGCAGTGACCTCAGGAGTCCCAGCTCACATGGATTCCTATGGATTCCCAGGGATTCCCATGGATTCCCACAGATCCCATGGATTCCAATGGATTCCTATGGATCCCACAGATTTGCATGGATGCCATGGATTCCCAAGGATTCCCGCAGATCCCATGGTTTCCCACTGATCCCATGGATTTCCATGAATCCCATGGATTTGCATGGATCCCACGGATTCCCATAGATTCCCACCGATCCCATGGATTCCCACCAATCCCAGGCCGCTCCACGGGAAAGCAGAATCTTGGGAATGCCCCAGCTCCCGGGATTCGCTGGTTGCTGTGGGAGCATCGGCTCCCCCAGAGCCAGCTCAGGGTCCCTGTGTCACCCCAGAGCCACCCACACCCAGCTTTTCCCAAAATCCATCCCACAAACGGCTCGGGGGACGGGAATTTCATCCCCGCCCCTTAAAATTAACCCCACTGGGAAAACAAATCCCAAAAAAAACCCCAGGGAGAGCGAGGAGGAGGAGCTGCCTCTGGAGCCCCTTCACCCCCTGCTCCTCCAAGCCGGCGCTAAAATCCTCATCCGAGGTCACCTCTGGGGGGAAAAGAAAAAAATAAAAAATGCAGGAAAACGTTGTGGTTT
>VZRN01002812.1:102001-114136 GCA_013397935.1 Dasyornis broadbenti
AGGAACGGGAGAGGAGAGCGGGGAAGAGAGCGCGGGCAGGAGAGGGCGCAGCTGGCAGGGCAGAGCCACATCTGGGCGGGGTGAACAGCCACGGCTGGGCAGGTGAAAGGCACAGCTGGGCAGGACAAACAGCCACATCTGGGCAGGATGGAGAGGCACAGCTGGACAGGACAAACAGCCATGGCTGGGCAGGATAGAGAGGCACAGATGGACAGGACAAACAGCCACATCTGGGCAGGACAAACAGCCACGCCTGGGCAGGAGAAAGGCACAGCTGGGCAGGACAAACAGCCACATCTGGGCAGGATGGAGAGGCACAGCTGGACAGGACAAACAGCCATGGCTGGGCAGGATAGAGAGGCACAGATGGACAGGACAAACAGCCACATCTGGGCAGGACAAACAGCCACGCCTGGGCAGGAGAAAGGCACAGCTGGGCAGGACAAACAGCCACATCTGGGCAGGATGGAGAGGCACAGCTGGACAGGACAAACAGCCATGGCTGGGCAGGATAGAGAGGCACAGATGGACAGGACAAACAGCCACATCTGGGCAGGACAAACAGCCACGCCTGGGCAGGAGAAAGGCACAGCTGGGCAGGACAAACAGCCACATCTGGGCAGGATGGAGAGGCACAGCTGGACAGGACAAACAGCCATGGCTGGGCAGGATAGAGAGGCACAGATGGACAGGACAAACAGCCACATCTGGGCAGGACAAACAGCCACGCCTGGGCAGGAGAAAGGCACAGCTGGGCAGGACAAACAGCCACATCTGGGCAGGATGGAGAGGCACAGCTGGACAGGACAAACAGCCATGGCTGGGCAGGATAGAGAGGCACAGATGGACAGGACAAACAGCCACATCTGGGCAGGACAAACAGCCACGGCTGGGCAGGACAAACAGCCACAGACAGTAGGACAGGAAGTCACAGCTGGGCAAGGCAGAGATCCACAGCTGGCAGGGCAGAGAGGCACAGCTGGGCAGCACAGAGCCACATCTGGGCAGGGTAAAAGCCACAGCTGGGCAGGATAAACAGCCACAAATGGCAGGACAAACAGCCACAGCTGACGAGGCAGAGCCACAGCTGGGCAGGATAGACAGGCATGGCTGGGCAGGGCAGAGGCACAGCTGGCAGGGCAGAAAGTCACAGCTGGGCAGGACAAACAGCCATGGCTGGGCAGGACAGCCAGGCACAGCTGGATGGGACCAAGCCACATCTGGATGGGATAAACAGCCATGGCTGGGCAGGAGAAAGTCACAGCTGGAAAGGACACACAGCCACATCTGGGCAGGATAAACAGCCACAGATGGCAGGACAGAAAGTCACAGCTGGGCAAGGCAGAGCCACATCTGGGCAGGACAAACAGGCACATCTGGGCAGGATGAACAGTCATAGCTGGCAAGGCAGAGCCACAGCTGGGCAGGATAAAGATTCACAGCTGGCAGGACAGAGCCACAGCTGGGCACAGCACGCACACGTGAGCTCCCGGCAGGGCTCCTCATGGACAAGGCATGGCGTGGCACCGCGGGCACCCAAGGGTGTCACCACGCTCACCTGGGCAAGGTGTGCCATCACAATCCCCCCCCCGCACGGCGCCACCGCGCACGGCCACCGTGTGCCACCCCAGGCCACTGGGCATGGGGTGCCACCACAACCCCTGAGCACGGGGTGCCACCATGCTTGCTCAGCCACGCCATGCCACCTCGTGCCACCTCGTGCCACCTCGTGCCACCTCGTGCCACCCCGTGCCACCTCGTGCCACCCAGCCAGGCACTCCCACCCTCACAAACACTCCCGAGCAGGCGCTGGAGGCTGTGTCCGGCTGGAACGGCTGCTCCATCCCAGGACCTCGGGCATGGCAGGCAGGGCAGGGCCCAGGAGTTGGCATCACCTGCCCGCCCTGGGGACATCGCTGACCGCTCTCTCCTGCCCGCTGAGCCCTTGCCAACCCGCACCCGATGTGCCCAGCCTGCCCTGCCCTCCTGGCAGGATTCTCCCAGGGATCTGCCGGCTCCGAGTCTTGCGTTCCTCACCCGAGAGCATCCGGCCGCGGCGCGAGGCCTCGGCGGCCAGGGCACACGAGATCTCGATCCTCTTCTCCTGCTCCTGCAGCTGCATCTCGGGGTCCTGGGGGGCGTCCACCTCCCCCTCGCCCAGGGGGATGACGTTCTGCAGGCTGGGAACGGCACCCCGGGGTCAGCAGCCCGGCCAGGAGCCCCGGGGCGGGATGGGAAGGGTGGGCAGGGGTGGTGGGGTCTCTCTGGGATGGGTGGGGAAGGGTGGAGAGGGGTGGTGGGTGGTCCCAGAAGGGTCAGGGAAGGGGTGAAGGTGGGTGGTCAGTGCCCCCAGGGATGGGTGCAGGTGGGTGGTCAGTTCCTCCCAGGATGACCCCTGGGATGGCCAGAGAGGGCACCACAGCCTCACCTGGATTTGGCAATGAGGGTCTTGATCCTCTCCACCTTCTTCTGCTTCTCCTTCATCTCCTCGGGGCTCAGCGGCGACTCCGGCTCCAGCTCCACGTAGCGCTCAGGGATCAGCACTTTGTCCGGCGTGGAGAGCTGGGGACAGCGGCCAGAGCTCTGGGAGTGACCAGTGCCCCTCCAGCACTCCCTGCTCCCTCCAATCCCCGCCTGGACACAGCTCCAGGACCCTCCCGAGTCCGGTGGACGCCGTGACCACCTCCGGCCACTCCGTGCTCACCTCCTTGTTGATGTCCACGTCGTAGTGCTGCGGCTCCAGCTCCATCTTGCGCAGCCGGGCGATCTCCTCCTGCGGCGTCTCGTACACCTTGCCCGGCTCCTCGGAGCGCAGCGCGGCCTCCAGGTCCGAGATGTCCACCTCGTGGATGCTGCGGTGCCGCCGCACCTGCGGGGGACAGGGTCCAGCTCGGCGTCCCTCCAATGGTGGCGCGGTGTCCACTTGCCCACCCCGGTGTCCCCTCGCCCACCCTGGTGTCCCCTCGCCCACCCCGGTGTCCCCTCAGCCACCCTGGTGTCGCCTCACCCACCCCGATGTCCCCTCAGCCACCCCGGTGTCCCCTGTGTCCCCTCTCCCACCCCGGTGTCCCCTCCGCCGGGCGCAGGCACTCACCACCTTGTAGGAGGCGGGTGTTTTGGGGCCGGGGGCGTCGGGCTGGGGCCCGGGGAGCTGCTGGGGCCCGGGGAGCTGCAGGCTGCGCCGCTTCTCCTTCATGGAGCCGCTCTGGTGCCGCTTCATGCGATCCAGCTGCTCCTCCACGCTCATCTTCACCTTGGCCTCGGTGGCGAACACGGCGCTCTTGGGTCTCTCCTGGGGACGAGGCCACCCCTGAGGTCACCCCTGGGAGCTGCCCACGCCCTCGTGGTGCCAGGACCCTGCGGGACGCTGGGATGCCACTCCCAGGTGCCATTCCCAGGTGCCACTCCCAGGTGCCACTCCCAGGTGCCATTCCTGGATGCCACTCCCAGGTGCCACTCCCAGGATGGGACAAAGGTGCTGAAATCACACTTGGGGTCTCGAGGAGTTGGCTGGTGACACGTGGAGCCACGGAGCCACACGTCCCTGTACCCAGGGTGCCCAGAACCCCTCCCTGGGCTCCCCCAGCCCCTGCAGCCGAGCCCTACCCGCGAGCTGAGCCCGTTGGCCAGGCCGTTCCTCCTGGGCACCGCCTCGTCCTCTGCCGGAGATTTGGTCCTGGGGGGGACGATTCCCACTGCGGAGGGGACGAAACCTGGGATGAACCCTTGGGGACCAGGGACGGGGTCCCAGAGCCACCCCCGGGCCCTGCTGGGTGTCCCCAGTGCCACCCCCGGGCCCTGCTGGGTGTCCCCAGTACCATCCCAGGGTCCTGCTGGGTGTCCCCAGTGCCAGGTCCCAGTGCCACCCCTGGGCTGTCCCAGGGCAGCGTCCCAGTGCTCCCCCTGGGCTGTCCCCAGTGCCACCCCCGGGCTGTCCCAGTGCCGTACCCTTGTTGAGAGCCGCCTGTTTGTCCCCGTCCTGCTCCGTCCGGCTCTGCGGGAGCCCCTCGGCCGCGGGGCCGGGGGGGCTGGGCCGGGGGGGCTCCTTCTTGCCCTGCTCGAAGCCTGGCTTGGGCTGTGGGGGGCAAACAGGTCCCCAGTGGGTGCCAGTCCTGCCTGGGGCCACCCGCTGCTCTGCCTGGGGACACCCAGGGTGCTCCCGGGGTGACAAACAGACCGCGGACACACAGACAGCTGCCGGGCGGGACCAGAGCACCCCAAACTCGTGGGGAGAGGGGCTGAGGGGGCTCGGCTCTTGTCCCTGCTGTGTCCCATCCTGTCAGGGCTGGGCAGCCACACACAGGATGGGACAGAGCTTCCTGCGAGAGTGACAATCCCCCCACGGGAGCTCGGGGACAGGGACATCCCGGCTCCGTGCTGAGCTCCGGCAGCACCCACGGGAGGGGATGGGGTCACACAGGGGCACGAGAGCGAGCAAAGGGACATTTTTGGGGTCCTTGCCCTCCTGCATCCCGTGGGAACAGCCCGGGAACTGCTGGGGTGGGACAACGGGCACAGCAGCCCCGGGTGCCCCCCAAAATGCACCCTGACACCCCCGGGTGCACACACGGCCACCCTGTGCCACCCACGGCAGATGGCACTGCCACCCGCGCTGGCACCGTGTCCCTTCCTGGCTCGGCACGGCCGCTGTCACACATCTCCACCCTCGCTTGGGGTGTCCCCCGTGTCCACACCTGACCCTTCCCCCGATTCAAGGACACTCGTGTTCCCCGTGTCCACACCTGACCCTGCCCCCGGCTCGGGGACACTCGTGTTCCCCGTGTCCACACCTGACCCTGCCCCCGGCTCGGGGACACTCGTGTTCCCCGTGTCCACACCTGACCCTTCCCCCGGCTCGGGGACACTCGTGTTCCCCGTGTCCACACCTGACCCTGCCCCCGGCTCGGGGACACTCGTGTTCCCCGTGTCCACACCTGACCCTGCCCCCGGCTCGGGGACACTCGTGTTCCCCATGTCCACACCTGACCCTGCCCCCGGCTCGGGGACACTCGTGTTCCCCATGTCCACACCCAGCCCCTTCTCCCGCCAGGAGCGCGGCCGAGTTGTCACCAGGAATCCCCAAATCCTGGTTCACCCCGGAGCCGGGGGCTCTGAGCCTGGCAGCGCCACGCGGGCAGCGGTGCCACGGAAGGACAGCGACAGAGGCGAGGGCAGAGCAAAGCAGAGAGGGCAGTGCCAGGGACAGCGTCCCCACGAGGGGACAATCCCTGTCCTGAGTGGGCACGGGGCGGGTGGGACCTGCTGGGGACACCAAGGGGGTGGCAGGGCCGCCGGGGGAGGGCACGCGGAGCTGCCCCCGCGCCAGGTGCCACCTCCGCGCTGTCCCCGTGGGTTCGGGGCGGGCAGCTCCATCTCCTGCCTCATCCCAGCCCCTTCCGCGTCACGAGGAGGAGGAGGAGGAGGATGATGATGGCGGCGGCCGGCCCGGAGGGTTCGGTACCTGTCCCCGCTTGGCCTCTCCACCGCCTTGGTGCCAGGAGGGGGAGGCGGGGTAGGGCCAGAGGCGGCTCTCGCTGGGGAGCGGAGGAACGGCCGGAGGAGACTCCAGGGGGACGTAGGACTTGGGGAGGGGAGGTCGAGGCGGGCCCGGTTCCTGGGGCGGGCGGGAGCGGGAGCGGGAGAGCAGAGAAGGAAGAGGAGAGTTAAGAGAAGAGACCGAGGCAAAACGCGGCGGGAGAGTCCTGGAAACGAGGGGGAATGGAGGAGGAAGAGCGGCCCCGCGGTGTCCGTGTCCCTTTTGGAGGGTCCCACATCCCTGAGCTCGTCCCCAGGGCCAGGCAGGGCTCGGGGGCTGCCCCAATGACACCGGCATCGTCTCCGTCCGGCCAAGAGGTGTTGCAGAGTCCCCAGATTGCACCCTAAATAAACTTCACATGGGAAAAGGTGACACCAGCCCTGAGGGAGGGCAGCCAGAGGGGCTGTGGTGGCAGCGGGAGCTGCTCCTGGAGCCAAAAGCCGGAGCTGAGCAACTCGCATCCCTCCGGAGCCACGGCCCTGCAAGGACCACAGCCCCCGAAGTCACCAGGGCCCCCAAAGCCACCACGGATCCCAAAGTCACAACAGACCCCAAAGTCACCACGGGCCCCCAAAGTCACCATGGGCCCCAAAGTCACCACAGCCCTGCAAGGACCATGGACCCCAAAGTCACCACAGATCCCAAAGTCACCACAGCCCTGCAAGGACCATGGACCCCAAAGTCACCACAGATCCCAAAGTCACCACAGCCCTGCAAGGACCATGGACCCCAAAGTCACCATGGGCCCCAAAGTCACCAGGGCGCATCCGTGTGACCCAAACGGTGCCCCCAGGCAGAGCCACGAGGGGAGGCAGCTCCGTGCCTGGTGCCCGGCATCCCCCAGTCCCCGCTGGGGACACAGAGGGGACGCCCGGGGTCACTGACCTCGCCGGGGACGGGCTTGGTGGGCGATCCCTGGGAGCCGGAGATGAGGGAGAAGGGGCTCAGGGGGCTGGTGAGGCTGGCAGAGCTCAGGGGGCTGGCGGGGCTGTTGGAGCTGTAGGTCCCTGAGGGGCCCAGGGCCACTGCGGAGAAGGGCAAGAATTAGAGAAGATAATTACGAGATGTTAATTAGGGAGCTCCACGGGAGCACCCCCACGCATATTTTGGGGTCTGGGCTGTGCGGGGATGAACCCCCCTGACCTCGGTGCTTGGCGGTGTCGGTGCCACGGGAGGGGTTGTTCTTCCTCAGCCCCTCCATCACGTCCTGGATGCGCCAGATCTCCTTCTGGATCTGCCGGTTGAGCATCTCGTTCTGCAGGGGGGAAAGGCAGTGCTCGGAGGGGTCCTGGGGGAGCTGGGGTGAACCCCAAACCGAGCTGGGGGTCCTGAGGTTCAGGCCTGGGGGGTCTGAACTGCCACGCCCAGGGTTTGGGTCCTGCTGGAAGCCCTGGGGCTGCTCCCCAGGAAGTCACCGTGGGCTGAGGGAGCTGGGGGGACCCAGGTGCCCACGGCGGCCAAACCAGGACACAAGGGGTGGGCATGGAGAGCCCACAGAGGGGGATTCTACCTCCATGGGGGCCCCAGGGGTGACAGGGGCCACAGAGACCTGGGTGTCCAGGTTCAAGGGTGACAGGGGACACTCAGATGTCCAGGTTCAGGGTGGCAGGGGACGGATTGATCTGGGTGTCCAGGATCAGGGTGGCAGGGGACGCTCACACCTGGGTGTGGCAGGGGTGGCAGAGGACACTCACACCTGGGTGTCCAGGTTCAGGGTGACACGGGACACACCCTCACCTGGATGTCCAGGGTGACACGGGACACACCCTCACCTGGATGTCCAGGTTCAGGGTGACACGGGACACACCCTCACCTGGATGTCCAGGGTGACACGGGACACACCCTCACCTGGATGTCCAGGTTCAGCTGCTCCCAGAGGTCATCGTGCAGGGTGGACACCTCGCTCTCCAGGCTCTCGTACTCAGCCGTGCTGTTTGCCAGGGCCTGAGGGGGCAGTGGGGAGCAGGGATCACGGAGGGTCTTTGAGCCCCCCGAGCTGGGGAGGGGGTGACAGCAGCGGGGACAATCCCTGAGGTGCCCAGGGCACGGCAGAGGCAGAACCAGGAGCCGAGGTGACACCTGGACCCGCGAGGGACATCAGCTCCTCTGCTCCCCAACCAGCCGAGAATTCCTTTCAGGTTTTCCAGAAAGGCCCCAGGAAGGGACAGAGAGGGTGGTCCCCAGGTCCCCGTGGTTACCGTGCTGGCCTGGGACAGCTCCACGCGGATGTTGATGAGCTGGTTCTGCAGCGACTCCTTCTTGTGCAGCAGCTTCTCGGGGTAGGCGGGCTGGCTGCCGAACATCTCCAGCTCCTGGTGCGTCCCCATCAGGGCGCTCTCCAGGCTCTCCTGCGGGGACAGACGGAGCCACGAGGTGCTGGTTGGTCAATCAAACACAGGGGACGCCACGGCCTCGCCCTCAAATCAGAAATGTCCCCAAGACCGCGGCTGCTGCGTCCCTGGGAGTGCCCAAAGCCACCTTGGACAGGGCTTGGAGCAGCCTGGGGCAGTGGCCCGACCTGGGGCAGTGGCCCAAGGGTGGGATGAGATGTTTCCAGTGTTCCTCCACCCCAAACCGTCCTGTGGTGACATTTCACCTCCTCACCATGCAGGTGCCACCTCCAGGTCCCCATGAAGCCACCTGACGTGCCACCACCAGGTTCCCGCATGGCCACCCGAGGTGGCATCACCAGATCCTCACGTGGCCACCTCGGGTGGCATCACCAGATCCTCACGTGGCCACCCGAGGTGGCACCGCGTACCTTCTCCGCCCGGAGCTGCTGCACCAGCCTCTCCTGCTCCCGCAGCACCTTGTTCTGCTCGCAGAGCTTCCCCAGCAGCTTCTGCGCCGGGGGAAAGAGAAATGGGGAGAGGATGAGATCCCACCAGGAGAGACGGGATCCAGCCGGGGCATGGAGTGGGATTAATGGGATTTATGGCCCCTCGGAGGGTGTCCAACCTCCTGCTGCCACTGCAGGGACTTCAGGGCAAACTGGGACGTGGCGCCAGGCCTTAACTCGGGGGAAGATTTACTCCCTGAGGAGCAAAAGTGACTGGGAGAGGATGAGGAGAGGATGAGGAGGATGAGATCCCGCCGGGAGAGACAGGATCCAGACAGGGTGGGATTAATGGGATTTATGGCCCCTCAGAGGGTGTCCAGCCTCCTCTGGTCACTGCAGGGTCACACGGGGCAAACTGGGACGTGGGGCCAGACCTAAATTTGGGGTGAGATTTATTCCCTGAGGAGCAAGGGAATTCTTTCGACAAACGCCCCTTGCCCTCCTGAAGTTTGATTTTTTTCTAAAACCAGAAAGGAAAGGAAGAGAATGATGTGAAATTCACTACACTGGTTTTTTGGTTTTTTTTTACACTAAGAGAGCAAAAAGAACACCAGGGCAAATCCAAAGCCTCTCCTGCTGACGTTTTTCAAATTGAAAATCGCGACTGTTTTGTGGTTTGTTTTTTTTTTTTTTTCATATTCAGTCACGCGTCGCCTAACGGGAAACCGAAATAAAAAGCAAAAATGGCTTTTTATTTTGACACGTGCGGGAGCAGCGGGCACAGCCCCGCCCGCGGGGACACCGAGGGGGCACAGGGGACACCGGGAGGGGACGGGAGCGGCTCTTACATCGGTGTCCTGCTCGCTGAGCTTGTAGGGGTGCAGGCTGTCCCTGAAGGCCTCCGGGAACGGCGTCACCTGCAAGCAGAGCCAGGGCTGAGCCCGGATTCCTCCCTGGGGATGCCCCGGGAAGGGGAGGCAGCTCCCGGCCCCTCTCTCCCATCCCTGCGAGCCGGGAGAAGGAGGCAAGGAGCCGCGTGCCGGAGGCGATGGGTGCTCCCCGTCGGTGAGGAATCAGCGGGATGAAGCCGCGACCTCTCCCCGGCCGTTCCCAGCGGGAATTTTGCGGGGGCAACCTCTCCGAAGAGCTGCCCCGAGAAACTCGAATCCCGAGCCGCCACCGTTCCGGAGGCAGGGAGAAAACAAAGGAGCCGCGATTCCGCCTCGGCGGAGCGGGAGCGCCCGTAAATCAGCAGGGCCTGCTCGGCACCGTGAGTCATTTTCCTTTCCTGGAAATCTCAATCAGCTAACGGGAGCCTTCCCTCCGCAATTAAATCCCTCCCGGAGCTGGAGATGAAAGGCTCGAGATGGGAGAAGGGGGTGGCGGTTGCTGGAAAGCGGAGAAGAGAGCGCTTCGGGGGAGTTGGAAACCGCGGGACGGTGGAGACGGAGCCGCGTCTGGGAAATGCCCGCGGGGCCGGAGGCAGAGCCGGGCGGGCCGGGGAGGCTGCGGAGCTCCTGGGTCGACCTCCGGCACATCCCGGATGGAATCGGGCGGGAACGGGAGCCGGTTTTTGTTGGAAAATCCCATCCGGGAGGTGCCCTGGGATGCAAGACCCGGGGGTGGGGGGCACCAGGAGGGGACACGTGATGACACCTCGCCCAAATCCAGCAGGGATGTCCCAGTGCCGGGAACGGAAGGAGCTTCCAGGAGAAAAGGCTGTTCCCTCTCCTTGCGTCGGGAATGATTCCCCCAAATCCAGCAGCGATTTCCCAGTGCTGGAAGCAGAAGGAGCCTCCAGGGGGAAAAGGCTGTTCCCTGTCCTTGTTTTGGGAATGATTCCCCCAAATCCAGCAGCGATTTCCCAGTGCTGGAAGCAGAAGGAGCCTCCAGGGGGAAAAGGCTGTTCCCTGTCCTTGTTTTGGGAATGATTCCCCCAAATCCAGCAGCGATTTCCCAGTGCTGGAAGCAGAAGGAGCCTCCAGGGGGAAAGCTTTTCCCTATCCCTGTTTTGGGAATGATTCCCCCAACTCCAGCAGGGATATCCCAGCGCTGGGAACACAAAAAGCCTCCAGGGAGAAAAAGGGTGTTCCCTGTCCCTGTTTCAGGAATTATTCTCCCAACTCCAGCAGGGATATCCCAGTCCTGGAGAGAAAAGCTGTTCCTGTTCCCTGCTTAAGGAATTATTTCCCCAAATCCAGTAGGGATATCCAGTGCTGGGAGCAGAAGGAGCCTCAGGAGGGAAAACTCTCTTCCCTCTCCCTATTTCAGGAATTTCCCCATCAGTTTAAGACCCCTGGGCTCCATCCCTGTCCTCCCACACCCTCCTCCTCGCAAAACACCTGGAACGCAAACACCAGTCAAGCCCCGCGCCCGGCCCGAGCGAGGCCGAGAGCTCCCGGGGCGGCTCCGTCCCCACCTCGCGCCGCCCGCGCGAGGATTTGCCGGCTGGGAAAGGCTCGTGGATGGATCAGCAAAGCCTGGGATGGCCCCGGAGCGCGTTCCCCCGCCAGCAGGATGTGCCGGAGCGTGGCGATGGCAGGAGGTGACCCCGGGGGCGGCCGGAGCCTTACTTGCATGTAGAGCTGGGCCCTAGGGGAGGAGCTCTCCACCATCCTGTTCACCATAGTGATGAGGGTCTCGCTCTCGCTCATCTGCGGCACACAGGGAAGGAAAGGGCACAGGTCAGCGGGGCTCGAAGACCTCCTGGCAAAATCAGGCTTCTCCTCCAGAAACGCCTGGAAAAATGAGGGTTTTGCTCCAGAAACCCTCCTGGCGAAATCGGGGGTTTTCTCCAAAAAACCCTTGGCGAAATCGGGGTTTTTCCTCCAGAAACCAATGGCGAAATCGGGGTTTTCCTCCAGAAACCAATGGCGAAATCAGGGTTTTCCTCCAAAACACCCTTGGCAAATCCAAGGTTTTTCTCCAGAAATCCTTGGCAAAATCAGGGTTTTCCTCCAAAAACCGATGGCAAAATCAGGGTTTTTCTCCATAACCCTTGGCAAAATCAGGGTTTTCCTCCAGAAACCAATGGCAAAATCGGGGTTTTCCTCCAAAAATGTCTGGCCAAATCAGGGTTTTTCTCCAGAAATCCTTGGCAAAATTAGGGTTTTGCTCCAAATCCCTTGGCAAAATCCGGCTTTTCCAGCCCGGCGGTGACCACTCCGGGAGGCCTCAGGATGCGAAGCGGCACCTCCAGGGATGTGCCGGGGGCTCCCCGCGCCGCTGTGGCTCCGTTTGGGGCGCTCAGGGTGATTTTTTTTTGGGGGGGTGGGTGGAAACAGGGAGAAACGCCTGATAAAGCTCGGAGCAGACGGCACAGACAGACACGAGCGCGGACAGACGGCAGCGGCGCGGGCCGGCACACAGACGGACACACGGACGGGCCCTGGCGCTGCCCCGCGGCTCCAGCCGGGGCTGGCGTGGGGTGGATGAAAGCTGAGCTGGGGGACGGCAGCGTCCCCTTTGCCAGGAGGCACCGGGAATGGCACATCCCTGCTGCCAGCCTTTTCCTCCAAAAACCCTCGGGAAAATCAGGGTTTTTCCTCCAAAACCCTTGGTAAAATCAGAGTTTTTCTCCAAAAACCCCTGATAAAATCAAGATTTTCCTCAAAAAATGTCCAGCAAAATCAGGGTTTTCCTCCAAAAACCCTCGATAAAATCGAGGTTTTCCTCCAAAGAACCCTTGGCAAAATCAGGGTTTTCCTCCAAAAACCTCTGGCAAAATCGGGTTTTCTTCCAAAAACCTCTGGCAAAATCGGGTTTTCTTCCAAAATCCCTTGGCAAAATCAGGGTTTTCCTCCAAAAACCTTTGGCAAAA
>VZRN01002812.1:122845-137014 GCA_013397935.1 Dasyornis broadbenti
CCCCGCGGCTCCTTCCCTCCCTCCCTCCCTCCCCACCTGTGGGATCGGCTCCCCGCCTGTTGCTGCTCCTCCCGCGGCTCTGCCCGGCTCGTAAAAAACCTCCTCAATTATTGATGCCAGCCCGGGAGCTGCCAGGGAGGCGGGGAAAAGCTCGGGATCAACCCCTCGGAGCGGCGGACACCGGGAAAAACGGGATCGACCCCTCGGAGCGGCGGCGGACACCGGGAAAAACAGTTCAGCCGCGCTGCTCCGGGCATGGAGAGAGCCCGGGACTGCGGGGAACACCTGGATGGTGGCACTGGGCCTGAGTTGTCTCCAAGGGGTCCCCCAAAGACCCCAAATTTGGGGTCACCTGCACACCTGGGGAACAGCTGGGACACCCAAATTTGGGTCTTTTAAGGTCCCCTGCACACCTGGGACCCCCAGACTGGGCTCCCCAAGGTCACCTGCGATACCTGAGTGTCCCCAAGGGGTCTCCAAAGTCCTGGGACCCCTAAATTTGGGGTCACCTGCCCACCTAGGGGACACCCGGCACCCCCAAATTTGGGTCTTTTAAGGCCCCCGCACACCTGGAACTCCCAAGTTTGGGGTGGCACTGTGGGGTGGCACAAACTTTCGGGGCGGCCGTACCTTTGTAGTAGAAGAGGCAGCGATCCACCAGCACGAACCAGCGCTTGTTCCACTGCTTCACCCCCGAGCTGGCCTGCGAGGGAGAGAGGGGAGGGAGCGGTGAGAGCGGCATTCCCGGAATTCCAGGGGGGTGTCCCGCGGGGCCGGGAAGGGGGCGCAGGGGAAGGGGCGGGGGGGCACCTGCTTGTAGAGCCAGCCGCTCTTGGTGACGGCGGCGTTGGGGTTCCTCTTCATGGAGTTGGAGCGCTTCCCGAAGGCGATGCCCTTGCGGGAGGAGCGTGGAGCCTGCGCGGGGCGGGAGGAGACGCTCAGCGCCCGCCGGGCAGCGGCTCCCGGGCTCCCCGCCCGGCCCTGGGCACCCACCCGGCCTCCAGGACGCTCCGGGGCCACCTCGGACACCATGGCGTGGTTGGGGGGCTCGCTGGCGACGGTGGCCGGCCGCTTGCTGCCCGCTTTGCTGGACATGTCCGAGCTGTGTCTGTGACACGGGAGAGCCACGAATCAGCGCCTCCGCCATTCAGAATTCCCGCACGGGCGCGGGGAGAGCAATCCGTGTGCTCCGTGCGGCACCGGCGGCACCGTGAGCCGAGGGAAGCGCTCCCCTGCCAAAACCATCGGCTTTTCCTGCCTTTTTCCCTGCAGCAGTCGCTCTCTGCACCTCTCGTGTCATGTTTTTGAAAGGGTAAATGACAGCGTTTCGTACGAAAATCACGGAGAAACTCCAAGCAGACCGGGTGTTCCAGCCAGGAGCTGTTTCTCCACCCCACTGGAGCTGTCCCCCACCATTCCCAGCCCCGATCCCCCCATCCCAGCCCTCCCTGGCCCCTTCCCCATCCCAGCCCTCTCGGCGCCGAGGGCGTCGGGACCCAGCCCACCTGTGCGAGTCAAGCCTTGAGGTGTCCTCGGGGGCCTGTCCCGTCACTGGGTGCAGGAAGGTGTTCCGCCTTTCATTGTGGCTGCGGGGACAGCGGAGGGGCGGGCGTTAGGAGTCCCCGTGTCCCCCACAGAGTCCTCGTGTCCCCCACAGGGTCCCTGTGACCCTCACAGAGTCCCTGTGTCTCCTACAGGGTCCCCGTGTCCCCCACAGGGTCCCTGTGTCCCCAACAGAGTCCCCATATCCCCAACAGGGTCTCCATGTCCCCAACAAGGTCCCTGTGTCCCCCCCAGAGTCCCTGTGTCCCCTACAGGGTCCCCGTGTCCCCCACAGGGTCCCTTGGCCACCGTGTTTGCTGCTCTGTTGGTTCCAGGTCGGCACCAAGGCTGGCACCCCGTCCCCTGCCCCGAGCACCCCACTGATCCCATGGGATCCCACTGATCCCAGACTCAGGATCCTTCACGGCATCAGAGAAATCACAGGATCATCGAGGTCGGAAACCTCTCCAAGATCCCGACCACGAACCCAGAACCCCTCAGCCGTGTCCCCAAGTGCCACATCCGCTGAACTGGACACTTCCAGGGATGGCGAGCGGAGCCTGGCACCCCCCTGGCTGCCCCCTCCTGTCAGGGGCTGTGCAGAGCCACAAGGCTCCCCCTGATCCCCCTTTGCTCCAGGCTCAGCAGCTCCGTCAGGATTCTCCTGACTCTTCCCCAGCTCCATTCCCTTCCCTGGACACTCCCAGGAAGTGTCCAGGGCTGTGGTGGCCGAGCCGCCCTTCCCGGGTGCCACATCCCGGTGTCGCCACTGCCACACTCCCAGGTCGCTGCAGCAGCAGCAGCAACGGCCCAGCCAGGGCTGTCCCTGCAGCCACGTCCCCAATGTCACCTCCTCCCTCGGCTGCTCCCGGAGCCGCTCCCAAAGCACCTCGAGGCTTTGGGCAGGCGCAGCTGGGCACGGGGGCTGGGAACCCCCGGACCCCAAAAACCACCCCAGGAGCACCCAGACCCCAAACATCAGCCCAGGGACACCCAAACCCCAAAACAGCAGCTCAGGGACACCCAAACCCCAAAAACCATCCCAGGACCCCTCAGACCCCAAACACCATCACAGGGTCCCCAGACCTCAAACATCATCCCAGGATTCCCAACACGAGCTGTTGCTGCTTCCCCGGCACTGGGCGCAGCTGAAGGGATCCCTGGCAGTGCCAGGAGAGTGTGGCAGGGCCGTCCCAGGCCCAGCTGGCACCTTGTGCCACATCCCTGCCCCATCCCACAGAGCTCCCCTCCCACGCTGCCACCCGGGGTCCCCAGGGGCTGTGCCAGGGGGAAGGGATGAGGTTCGGGGCTCCGTCCTGGGAAGTTCGCACCGGACCCCGTCCCCTCCTTTCCAAATCCACCGGGCACCGGGACAAGGAGCCTCTTCTGTGCCAGCAGCCCCGGTGAAACGAGGGAGGTTCGAGCAAGGAAACGCCGCTGCCAAGACCATCCCATATCCCATATCCCATATCCCATATCCCATATCCCATATCCCATCCCATGGATCCCATCCCATCCCATCCCATGGATCCCATCCCATCCCACCCCATCCCATCCCGAGCTTCATCCCAAGCCTGGGTTTGCGCCAGCCTCCAGAGGCATTAACCCTTTCCTGCCCAAAAAGCGCTGCCGCCCCTCGCAGGTCCCGCCCTGTCCCCTGCCAGGGCTCTGATCCCTCCAGCGGCGCTCGGGGGCACCCTAAAACCCTGGGGGATGCACCCCACAATGGGGGGTTCGCCGTCCGAACCCTCCCGGTGTCTGACCGGAGTCACCCTCAGCGCCCAGTCCGCGCTCCAGCACAGCCCAGGGGCTTCTCCACGCTTCTCCCGGGCCGTTTCCCCACCCCCGGCAGTGCCCTCGGAGGGGTTCAAATCCCGGGAACTGGGGCAGGTCCCGTCCCCGCAGCGACGCTGACGCACGGGGAGGGTGCAAACGCCGAGCGAGCAGCACCCTAAAAGCACCCGGTGCGGGAGGTGGGCGCTGCCAGCACCCACCGGCTGCTCTGGACCCCGCGCCGGGGGTCCCCCCACCCCGAACCCCGCACAGGGCGTCCCCTCAGCCCTGCCCAGCGCCGGTCCCCGTGCCTGGACCCTCCCTGCGAGCAGGGCACCCCCCCCTTTGCAGCCCCGCGGCTCCTCCGGGCACCCACCGCGCTGCCTGCCCCCACCCCGAGCCTGCCCGCACCCCCAGAGCCCGGCAAGAGCCGCAAACCTCCCGCAAGCAGCGCCCGGCGGCCGCAGCCGGGGCTGACCCCGCTCCAGAAACTCGCGAGTCCCCATCGCCTCGCAAGCACTGCAATGCAGCAGCCACTGCCCGGCCCGAGGGTCCCGCGCCTCGGGCTCCCCGCGGGGCCCCCAGATCCGCCCCCCCGGACCCCCGGGGGGCTCCTACCTCACTCTCCGGTCCGCCCGGAACTTCAGCATGGTCCCGGGGCCCCTCCCGGCTCAGCGGCCGCTCCCGGCTCCCGGCATGGCCACCGCGGTGGGCACGGCCGGTGCCAGGTGCCACCACCCCGCCAGGAGACACCGGGGCGGCCCCTCGGGGACAGCGGGGCGCGGGCGGTGGGCGAGGGCTCTGCCTGTCCCCTCCCGGTTGTCCCGGTCCCCCGCGCCTTGCGCCAGTGGCATCGGCGTTGCCGCCGGCGGCGGTGGCGGAGCTCCGGGGCGGCTCCGTGGGGGGCTCCGGTGGCTCCGGGCAGCGCCGGGGTTGGGCGGCCCCGGTGTGCGGCAGGCGGCGGGGAAGGCGACAGCGGGGGCAAACAGCTCCCGCTCGCGTCCCCGCAGAGGAGAGGCGAAGGGCAGCGCGGCACAGCCGCCTCCCCCAGCTCAGGTGCGGAGCCGGGAGCCGCTGCGGGCAAGGGAAGGGCGGCTCGGGGGGCTCGGGGAGGTTTAGGGGGGCTCAGAGGGGCTGGTGAGGGGCTCCCGGGCACCCCCAGCCCAGCAGGGCAGAGGGGAGGGGGTGTCACAGCGAGCGAAGCAGCCGCGCTGAGCTGAGCTCTGGCGCTGCCCTGGATTCAGTGGCTGCATCCCTTCCCCCTGCTTGTGTCCCCAAACCAGCCCTGAGTGTCCCCAAACCTTCCCCGAGTGTCCCCAAACCATCCCTGAGTGTCCCCAGATCATCTCTGAGTGCACCCAGACCATCCTTGAGTGTCCCCAAACCATCCCTGAGTGTCCCCAAACTATCTCTGAGCGTCCCCAAACCTTCCCCAAGTGTCCCCAAACCTTCCCTGCTTCTCTCCCCAAACCTTCCCCGAGTGTCCCCAAACCATCCCCGAGTGTCCCCTCTGGGGCTGTTCCTTCCCCAGGTGACACCGGGAGGGAATCCCGAGGACCAGGCTGGGCACAGGCACCGAACAGGGGGGGACAGACCCCGCAGGGCATCAGCACCCCCCAAAAAAAGCCCGGGGAGCAGCAGATTCGGGGTGAGCCATGCTCCACCTGGGCTTTGGGAAGAGAATCCGAACCCCTCAGGGCGCGTAGGAAAATCCTGGGGAAGGAGGGAGGCTGGGAAGGAGGGAGGGCAGGAGGGAGGGAGGGAATCGGGCTGACATTTCCAAGAAAGCTCCAAAGAAGGAAGCGGAGCAGGCAGAGGCCGCTGGGCTCCATCCCGCCACGGCCCCGCTCCAGAAAAACCCCCGGACCACGGTGGGACGCTGCCCACCATCGCATCATCCTCCCAAAAATCGGAATTCAGTGCCTGTGACCACCTCAGGGGTGTCCCCGCTGCCCCAGAATGTGCCAGCCCCGTAGCACTGACGAAACTGAATCCAAACCAAACTGAATCCAAAACAAATGAGATCCAAACTAAACTAAATCCAAACCCAATCCAAGCCAAACTAAATCCAAACTAAACTAAATCCAAACTAAACTAGATCCAAGCTAAATCCAAACTAAACTAGATCTAAACTAAACTAGATCCAAACTAAATCCAAACTAAACTAAATCCAAACCAAACTAAATCCAAACTAAACTAGATCCAAACTAAACTAAATCCAAACTAAACTGAATCCAAACCCAACTAAATCCAAACTAAATCCAAACTAAACTAGATCCAAACCCAACTAAATCCAAACTAAACTAGATCCAAACCCAACTAGAACCCAACTAAACTAAATCCAAATGAAATTAATCCAAACTAAACTAAATCCAAACCAAACTAAATCCAAATCCAGACCCAAACCCCCTAAATCCACTTTTTTTTTAAGGGCACCTGGGGCCCGGGGTGAGACACATCCCTGGACAAGCCACCACCACCCCACCCGTGGGCAGCACCAGCCTCGTGCCAGTGCCCAAAGCAGTGGCCAACGCCCCGGTGCCACCTGTCCCCACGTCCCCACGTCCCCACCACCGTGACACACCCTCTCCTCCACCACCAGCACCTGCCCCAGCCGAGGATCCGGGGCCAAGGTCCCCCAACGGCTGCGGGTGCATGCCAGCCCTCCACAATGACAGTGCCAGTGCCACCGAGGTGGGAAGGGACTGCCTGGGGAGGCTGTGGCCGCTCTTGGGACTGGCAGTCCGGGGCACAGAGCAGGGATGGAGCCATGGGAGCTGTGCCCGAGGCTCAGGGTTGGGGTGTCACCCTCTGCCACCCCAGCTCGGTGTCACGGGGGCTGTGCCAGGCTTTGAGCCGGGGTCAGGCCAGGTTCGCCAGCCCAGAGCAGGCGCCGTGGGCCTGGCACCAGCTGGGCTCTGTGATGGTCATTGGTGACCGGGGGTGGGCAGGGACACGGCACTGCCATGGCTGATCCAGGATCTGATCCATGGACATGGCACCGCCATGGCTGATCCAGGATCTGTGGCTGATCCATGGACATGGCACCGCCATGGCTGATCCAGGATCTGTGGCTGATCCATGGACATGGCACTGCCATGGCTGATTCATGATCTGATCCATGGGCAGGGACACAGCACAGCCATGGCTGACCCATGATCTGTGGCTGATCCGTGAGCTGTGGCTGATCCATGGACCCGGCACAGCTGTGGCTGATCCATGATCCATGGACATTGCACCGCCATGGCTGATCCATGAGCTGATCCATGGACACGGACACGGCACAGCCGTGGCTGACCCATGATCTGTGGCTGATCCACGGACGCGCTCCAGGGATCCCAAGAGCAGCTCCCCGTGCCCTCCTGGCAGAGCTGGGGAGGAGGAGTTGCTGCTTCTCCTCAGGACAAACATCAAAGAACTCGCTCTGAACCCGCTCCTGCTCTTCCGTGAGGATACGGAGCCAGGGAAGGGAATGGGTGCAATAATTGAGGAACAAAACTCTCAGCGCTCCTGTCCTTCCCCTGTCCCACAGCTGGAACCTGCTGGGAGCACGGGGACACCCCCGCTGCCCCCTGTGCCCTCCCTGAGCCCAGCGGGGTCACAGCTCTGCAGCTCCACAAACCCCAAACCACGGCTGGGCAGGTCCCCGAGGAGCCCCGGAGCCACTGTCACCCTACGGGTGCCACCCCCTGTCCCCAAAACCCCACAGAGCCATTGTCACCCCATGGGTGCCACCTCCTGTCCCCTACTGTCACCCTGTGAGTGCCACCCCTGTCCCCAAGGACCTCCAGAGCCCCCAGGGCCTGGAGCTGAGTGTTCCAGGGAGCTGAGGCCGCTCCAGCTGGGATGGAGCAGGTGACACGGGGACACGGGGACAGGAGGGAGCTGTTCCCTGCCACCAGCCCGTGCCAGGGCTCGGCTCATCCACGGGGAGCGGTGGCCCCCAAAATCCCGGAGTTCACAGAACCATTCCCGCTCCGTGGTCATTCCCGGGGTGCTGGGGCTCCCGGTGTTGCCGGGGCTGCCACACCCTAAATCCTGAGTGGAGCAGGATGGGGACAGGGACCCCGACCCTGCTGTCCCCACCAGCCCCGCCCAGGGCCGGGCAGCTCTGCCACAGCCCCACCACAGCGAAAACTTCATCCCAAACAGCTCCCAGGCCAGCCGGGGCCCACCAGGATCCAGCTGCTGCCTCCTCCCACGCCCCAATCCCGATCCCAGCTCCGTGCTGGGGAGGACAGGGACAGAGGGGTCCCCAGGGATGGGGATGTGATGGGCAGGGGGATGGAGGCAGCCAGAGCCCCCCAAAAAGTGGTGATAAAACCAATAAATCCCAAAGTTTTCCGCATTCCCCGCATCCCGGCCCTGCACGCTGGCCTCCCTCCCGTGTTTTTCCAACCCTTTCTTCACCTCTCGCTCTCCTCCCGAGCCGCATCCCTCTCCTCCGGCTGCAGCCCTCGGGAATCCGTTTCTCCGCGGGAATTGCAGCGCTCAGCACCCACCGGAGGGGACTCGGGGTCACCCTGTCACCCACGGGGTCTGGCAGGGACAAGCCACCCTTGGAGGAGCGAGGGCAAAGTGCTGAATCCCAGTTTTCAGGAGGAGCCCGGGGCGGGGGAAAGATGGATTCTGGAATGGATTATGTGGCACTAAAAAAAGGGATCCTCAGCACTCCGGGTCCATCCCGCTCAGCGCAGTGGGGCAGGGACCACAGGGATTAAAGAAATAAATGGAATTAAATTTAGCAGGAGGGTCCAGGCACCGCATCCAAACCAATCCCGGGTAATCCCAGCGGCTGCGGATTTGCAGCGTGATGAATAAATGGGAATAAAGGGGCTTGTGGGCACTCAAAATCCACGTGTGAAGCTCCACTGGGGCTCCCTCCCGCCCATCCCTGTGGAGCTCCTGGCAGATCCCAGTGTTCCCAGCTGGATCTGCTCCACGATCCCATCCCAGCCCTAATCCCGGCCCCTCCATGCAGCTGAGGCAGCGTTTCCAATCCTGCATCCATCGGGGCTGCGGGTCAGGGGCAGCGCAGCCCTCCGGGAGAAAGAATCCCACTCGGGGAGAATGAATCCCACTCCTGGAGAAGGAATCCCGCTCCTGGAGCAGGAATCCCACCCCTGGAGCGGGAATCCCGCTCCTGGAGCAGGAATCCCACCCCTGGAGCGGGAATCCCGCTCCTGGAGCAGGAATCCCACCCCTGGAGCAGGAATCCTGCTCCTGGAGAAGGAATCCCGCTCCAGGAGAGGGAATCTCACTCCAGGAGAGGGAATCCCACTCTGGGAGAAGGAATCCCACCCCTTTGCCTGCACAGCTCCATCCCATGCCCGTGCCCCCAGCCAGGGGGACATTCCCGTGTCGCTGTCACCGGGATGGGAACAGGGAGGCCGAGGGGAGGTGATGTCACCTCCTGCCCTCGTCTGCGCGGGTGCCGCTCTGAAGCCACCCCAGAGGGACAGGGCTGGTCCGAGCACCGCGTCCCCGCTGCCGCCTCAGCCCTGTGACCAACTGCCCCCACCCCGCAGGGCCACCCAGGCCACAACCAGGGCTGTGGTGGCCGAGCCGCCCTTCCCGGGTGCCACATCCCGGTGTCGCCACTGCCACACTCCCAGGTCGCTGCAGCAGCAGCAGCAACGGCCCAGTCAGGGCTGTCCCCGCAGCCACGTCCCCAATGTCACCTCCTCCCCCAGCTGCTCCCGGAGCCGCTCCCAAAGCACCTCGAGGCTTTGGGCAGGGGCAGCTGGGCACGGGGACTGGGAACTCCCGGACCCCAAAAACCACCCCAGGAGCACCCAGACCCCAAACATCAGCCCAGGACCCCCTCAGACCCTAAACACCAACACAGGAGCACCCAGACTCTGAACACCAGCCCAGGGACACCCACACCCCAAAACATCATCCCAGGACCCCTCAGACCTCAAACACCGTCCCTGGATCACCCAGACCCCAAAAACCACCCCAGGACCCCCAGAGACACCAAACACCAACCCAGGACCCCCAGACCGCAAACAGCATCCCAGGAACACCCACACCCCAAAACACCATCGCAGGAGCCCTCAGATGCCAAAAACCACCCCAGGACCTCCCAGACCCCAAACACCATCTCAGGGCCACCCACTCCTGCAGGGCACGCTGGCCATCAGCTCCCCATCATCGCCGTGATTCCCGTGGGAGCCGCGCAGGGAGGAAAAGCCCGAGCCGGATCCCACGGGAAGCAGCAGCGCCGCTGGGCCGGCCTTGCCAAGCCGGGCAAAGTCCTCGGGAAGGGCGGGTGGCCGGCGGCTCCCGCGCACCCACGGCCACATCCCGGCCTTGGCGGCGCAGAGACGGAGAGCGGGAGGAGCTCCCGGCGGGATGGATGATGGATGATGGATGCAGGGATGGATGGAGGGACGGCCGGGAGCAGGGGGAAGGCCGGGGATTTCCAGAGAACAAAGCGGCTGCTGGCAGCCAGCGTGGCCGGCGGCGGCGGGGAGGGCGAGTCCCCCACTGCTGCGCCAGCTGGGGTCGGGAAGAGGCACAAAACGCACAAAAAAAGCACCGGGAGTTTGTGTTTTATCTCCCTGGAAACCCCGGCTCCATCCCAGGCGCGGCCCGCGGGGGCTGCCGGCCAAAGGGCGCTGCTGCTGCTGCCGGGGATTTGGAGCAGCATCCTGAAGCCACGGGGGGACATTTGGGGAGGGTGACAGCGCCGGGAGAGGGGCAGAGGGGGTGCCCTGGCAGCTCTGATGTCACCCCATTGTCCCCTCGTGGGGACAGAGCCCCAGCGCCCGGTGCACGGGGTCACTCCCAGAGCCACCATTCCCACCCAGGGACACCATTCCCACTCGGAGTCACCATTCCCACCTGGAGTCACCATTCCCACCCAGGTCCACCATCCCCAGGTGGAGCCACCATTCCCATCCTGAGCCACCAGTCCCATCCAGAGCCACCATACCCACCCCAAGGCACCATTCCCACTCTGAGCCACCAGTTCCACCCAGGGCCACCATTCCCACCCTGGAGTCACCATCCCCATCCAGAGCCACCATTCCCACTCGGAACCACCATTTCCACCTGGAGCCACCATTCCCACCCGGAGCCATCAATTCCACTCCGAGCCACCATTCCCATCCAGGGCCACCATTCCCACCTGGAGTCACCATTCCCACCCCAAGGCACCATCCCCATCCGGAGCCACCGGTCCCACCTGGAGCCACCATTCCCAACGCCACCTCCAAGCCACCACCTGGACTCACCCCTGGAGGGTTTAAACTCTCACTAAGCTCCTTAAGAAGCCACTTCCAGCGCCAGGAATACCTGTCCTGAGCAATCCCTGGAGCGAGGCATCAAAGGAGCCCGGTCCCGACCCCTCCTCGGCCGGGTCAGGTCAGGGGATTACGGCAGCGGCGCGGGGAAAATCCTGCCGGGACAAATCCCCAGCACCTGCCGGAGCCGTGGTGCACAATAAACACGGCCAGGAGGTGACGGTGCCATCCCTGGTGGCCGCTCCTGCCAGCTCTGCCTGTCACCACCCCCGGCTGCTCGCGGTGGCCGCAGACAATGGCCCGTGAGTGCCATGGCCGGGCTCTGTGTGCCACAGCCACGCTCCGTGTGCCACAACCAGAGTCCGTGTGCCACGTCCAGGCTCCATGACAAGGCTGCACACCCACACTCACCGGTGCCACCGCGCGTCCCCTCCGCCCGCTGCGCCGCTCTCCGAGCCGGTGGCTCTCCCGCAGCCGGCCCGGGTGGATGATTTCCCTTCCAAGCCCATGGAGACCGTCATTGGTATCAATCATTAACAGCCACGGCAGCTGCCGCCGGCCTTAACCCCCTCGGCTCCGGGCGGAGCGCCGGGAGCCATCCTTGCTCCCGCTGATGGCACCGTGACACGGCAAAGTCACCGCGGGACAAGGAGAAAGGGTTTGCAAGGGGCTCCGCACCCCCAGGGACCCGCAGCCATTCCTGGCTCCGTGTCCCCCACCCCTGTCCCTGGGACACGAGCGCTGGGAGCAGCCCTGCCCTGTCCCCGCGCTTCCCAAATTGCCACATCCCGCCTCTGTATCCCGGCGGGAGCTGCTGAAATCCCCGCTCTCCCCACGCCCGGGATCGCCCAGAGGGGCTGAGGCCCCTCCAGGAGCGGGGCGGAGGGGCAGGGGCTGCTCCCTCGCGGAGCCGGATCTCAGCTCTCGGAGCTCTCGGAGCTCTCGGAGCTCTCGGAGCTCCCTCTCCCTCTCCCCGATGTTTTCCAAGGAACATCAATGGCTGTAACTTTATCCCGCCGTGTTTACAACCCAGCTGCGGCTCTTGGCTCGCTCAGCCGTGCCGGGGGCCAGCTCGGCTCCCGCTCAGCCGCCACACGCTGCTGCCACAGTCCCCCCCACCTCCGTGCCGGGAGTCGCCCCGCATGGGGATCACCATGGAGAGGGGACACAGGGGCTGGAGGAGGAGCTGTCCCCGTGCCGGAGCCCTGGGGACAGATGTCCCTGTCACCTCCCCGCCCCCGCCGCGCCGTTGGCAGCGTTACCCAACCTGCCGAGGGGTTGAATGATTAACCCCGGCCTGCGCCACCGCCGCCTCCCTGCGCTGTCGCTGTCCCCCGATGGCACCTGGGGACCCTGTGGCCCTGTCCCCAAGCCCAGGCGCCACCAGACGACCCCTACGGACCCCCCTCAGCTCGCCCCACAGGCACTCAGAGGGTCTCAATCCCTGCCCCAGCTCCTGGGGGTACTCACAGCACCGGCGCCACCGCCCAGCTCCCGCTTCCCGACTCGGCCACCCCGGGAATTTCGCCCTCGTCCAGCCCCAGCTGCAGCGCCGGGGGCGTCCGGGCTGGAATGATCCCAAATCGCCTTGGACAAACATCTGCACGGCACCTCCCCGCCGGGCTGCGGCCGGGGCGGCCGCGGGATGGTTTCAATCACGAGAAAATCCCACCAAACGGCTGAAAAACCGCGCAGGGCGACGAGCCAGGCACGGCAGCTGATAAAGCTGTGGGGCTCGCTTTGGCTCCCTGTGTCCACGCACCGGGCACGGCTTTGGGAATTCCCAAATTCCCCACACCCGTCCGGGATTTAAAGCCACCAAATCCTTGCGAACACCCCGGACTGGGGGCACTCGGGGTGGGGGGCGCAGGGTGAGGAAATGAAGCGCCCTCGTGCTCCCAGCGGTGATTCCCGAGGCTCTGCAAATCCAGGAGCTGCTGTTCCCATTCCGACCCCCCCGGATGGGGCGCGGGGTGAGCCCCAGCCTGGGCTCCACTGTGCCACTCCCCGTGGAACCTCCCGATGTTTTTTTTGGATGAACTCCCCGATTTTCCGCTGCCGGATCTCCCACGGGTGAAAAGCACCCGGGTGAAAAACAAAGCCACGAACGCGGCACCTCAAGGCCGCAAGATGGGCGCAGGCAGCGCCACCTTCCCTGCCCCTGCTGCCACGGCGGGATCCCAATTCCCGGCGGCGTCGGGAGGCTCTGGATCAGGGGGCTGGGCAGCGCTGGCTCTGCCCCAGCCCGGCAGCTGCAGCTCTGCCAGGCTTCCGAGTGATTCATCCCAACCCCGCGCCCCGACCTCCCGCAGTCAAGCCCCGACACATTCGGCGCATTCCTGGCGGAGCCGGCACTGCGGAGCCCCACACCTGCCGGAGCGGGAGGCTGGGGAGGTGCCAGCGGCACGAGCCGGGCTCTGCGAGGAGATTCACGGGTCCCAGCGGTGCTCCCAAGGCCGGGATGGCCCAGGGGATGGAGGGACGGGAGCGGCCGTGCTCCGGTGACGCAGAAATCGTCACCGCGGGCAGCCTGGCACCTCCCCGGCACCGCGAGGAGCGCCCCAGTTGCGTCCCTGGGTGTGAAGGGGGGAGGGGGGGGGAATCTCCTTTTTTTAGATCTGCTCCTGCACCTTGCTGGGCCTGGGAACAGCCTGGCACCGGCGGTGACACAACCGCGCGCGGGTTGTGCAAGGCCTGTGCGCCAAACGGCTCCCAAGGACGGGAGAAACGCCGGCTCCGGGTGGCTCCGGGCTGGCCACGGGGGCTCTCCGGCCCCAAATCCATCTGCGGCGCATCCCACGGCGCCGGGAGCGGCCCGGGATCGCGGCGTGGGTGCCAGGAAATGTGCGGAGCGGCCGAGAGCGTTCCCGAAGAGCCCGGGAAGAGCCACTGGGGTGCCCTGGCAGCCCCCAGGCCACCCCAAAAAACGGGCACGTGCCCACCCCGCCAATCTCCGCTTGCAAAAGAACCAAAGGCCCCCCCAAACCTGGAGGGGGGTTTGGAAACTCAGGAGGTTTTTCCTGAGCAAAAAGGCCTAAAAAAATGCACTCGGAGCCCCCCAAATCCCGGGATCAGGATCTGCAGCCTTTGCCGAGGATGGCACCGTTTTTCCCCCGGCTCTAAAACGGTGCCACCCCTTGGGGCATCCCCGGGGGTGGTCACAGCACTTCCCGCGCTGTTCTCGGGTGGGACAAATCTGATTTACGGTCACCCCCCAGCCCACCACACCCCTGGTGTGGCAGCGCCGTGCCTGGCACGGCCGGGAGCGGCTTCCCGGTGAATCACGGCTCGTTCCCAGCTTCCCGGCCGCGTCCTCATTAGCGCCCGGAGCCCGGGGCAGCCCCGGGGAGCAGCCGCTGGGGAGAAGCCGCGGGGGAGAAGCCGGGAATCTGCCGGGGGGGGGAAAGCAGAGGGAGCTGAACCCTCCCCCCCCGCACACACCCAACCGAACCCCGGGAGCCTCGCAGGCGGCGCGGGGACAGGAGACACCTCAGTGCCACCAACCAGCCCTGGCCGTGTCCCTTGTCCCCCTCCCAGCGCCACCTCCGCGGGCGGGTTCGCTCTGCCGGAGCGACTTCTGGGCCCTCAGTGAGGCTTAGTCACC
>VZRN01002813.1:3856-119491 GCA_013397935.1 Dasyornis broadbenti
GGCTGAAATAATGTCATGAATTTCACAGTCATGAAATCAAATATATTTATATGTATTTATAGATCTCCATTAAAAAATCAGTATGAAAAGAAACCTGTTTTCCTGTTCTCTGTCTGTGTTTGGAGAGTAGCTCATGAGAAGTGCTGCACAGAAGGAGCCATTTGCAGGGCACAGACTTCTCAGCCACCATGGGACCTGTCTGTGCACATCTGAGTGCCTTCTGCTGGCACCTCCACCATGGAAATCTGGTGCATGGGGATCAGACATTGCCCCTGGGCACACTGACACTGCCCTTATGGACTCTATGCAGCCCATGGGGAGCCTGCTCACTCCATCATCACAACAGAGGCAATGGAGAGTGTACATATCACCAAATCTTCAGAGACTTAAATGTGATCATGCTCAGCTTTGCCCTTCTGACCATCTCCTAGAAAGTTTCAGCCTTGAACCTGCATTTTTCCTGAAAAGGATGGGAATTTATGAATGTGGGTAGGTGATGAGCCAAGCACAGGTCCCAGACAGGACTTTATCCTCTATTTCTCTCCAAGTCTCCTACTTAGGTGTCCTGTCTCCTTGCTGTGCAACACTCTCAGTGTCCCACTCCCACCTCCCCTTTCTGCTCATATTCCTCCATCACACCACATTTATATAACTACTTATGATACTTCTTGGAGAGAGGACTTTAAAGTCATTTGTCTTGTGGCCCAATAGCAAGCAGAAAGTGCCAACAGGATTTCATAAAGCTCTCTCTTCAAGGCAAACACAGTGTGAGGCTCTTACCTGCAGTTTTGTGAGCTTCTAACCCTAGGCAGGCACTGTAGGGCCCTGTCTGTGGATTTGGAAAACCTCAGTGGCAGAGAAATGTAACATCTGAGAGGTCGGGGTGACAGGCTGAGCTGTGGAAGATCTGACAATACCTACGTGGCAGCCTGCTTTGCCTAGAGGGGTAGGTGGGCACCAAATATCCTCAAGAATTTGAGGGTGTCACTCAGTGAAAGTGTTGCACTAAAGATTCAAATTCATGAACTCAGAGACTGCAGAATGCGGCAATAGACACAACTTCTTGCAGTGTGTTTTCTTGTGGTAGTGAACAGATACTACAAAGATGTATAGGGGTGGGACACAAGTAAGAGGAAAACGGGAGATTGTAGAGCTGCAAAAAGGGAAAACTTGCTCTCTAGCATTAGGGCATAGAATGAGAGGAAAATATGACTGATTTTAATTATTATTATGGGCAATTAATCAATTTGAAAGAAAGATGGTAGACTTGTAGTTTTAGGTTTTTAATTTTCCACTCCAGAAACACTATTCTGTTTCTTTTCAGATCATAAAGTAGGTTTCTTCTACTCTTCCTGCATTTTCAACCTGCTCTGCAGCTTTATACAGTCTCATGATTTGGGTACTTTTAGCTTGGAAAAGTTCTCTGGAAGTCATCTAGTCCAGCTTCCTGCTCAAAGCATGGATGTCTTCAAAGTTAGATCGGGATTCTCAGCACCTTGCATAGCTGAGTTTTGGAAATCTCCAAGCACAGAGATTGTGTGTCTTAGGGCGCACCTACTCCTCTGCTGACTGACCAACGTGCCCACATACACTGCTTTGTCTTGGCAATTTCCCCTCTGTACAGGGACAGAGGAAAAGAACATAACAGCACAGGACATCCCTGTTCTCTTGTTCATTTTTAAATTATTACAGGCCTATATATATATTTAAAATAAGGTAGCAGTTAATTTGGATACTCCATCATAATTCATTGGGGAAATAAGGCACAATTCAGCTGCTACTGAAGTCAACACACGTCTCCCCAATGACTTCTCAGTAGGATTCAACTCAGTACTTGAAACTTTAAGGCATGTTCATATTTTCAGAATCCTGTTTCTGAAAATAGCCAATACAGGTAGATCAGTTACTTCCAGGCTTATGGTCTGTCTTTCCTTCCACGTGTCGTCAAGCAGGTGAGGTCTAGAGCAGTCAAGTCTCTGGATAACAAAGGAATCCATTCCATCAATCAGGGACCTGACCTTTAGACACCAAGCAAAGCCTGAACTCTAACACTGTTTGTTCTGCTTGTGTTTTCATGTGGAGCATGCATGATCCTGTAATACAGCTGAGTCAGTTCATGAGCACTGTGACATGAGAGAGCAGCTCAATCAGATTTGAACTAGTCCTACTAAGCAACACATATGTGCCTTGTTACAAAATGTTGGTCCGCTGGAACGCTCCGCTTTCAGACTTGGCGGAACAGAAAACAGAAAAATCCTTTTCCTCGGGCTTTGTACTTCCTCTCAACATTTTTTTTTGTTGGGTTTTAGGTTGTATGTTTGTTTGTTTTCACATTCAGATATGAATTTAAATATGAGCTCGTCTGAAGAAGACATTGGAATAGCCAGAAATTGTGCTTACACAATTGACTGATTTCAAGCCCAGCATGGCTCAGGGAGAGCTGATTCTGTCCTGCACAGAGAATCACAAGATTGATATAAAATTCAAACATAATCCTGCTTTACACTTCAGTTTACTGTTTTAGGTTTCTTTGACCTGGCCTGGAAAGCTGGCATCTCTGCGAGACTTGACAAAATGAAAACTGAAATGATGATCAGGAAGCCATCTGTCTTTTATCTTTCTCTAGTGGCAATATATGCAAATGGATGTCTTGATTTCCGAATACAGTATTTACTTCCCAATATGATTTCATCTTTCTTGCTAGATTATATCAGAACTTTTAATCTCAATAATTAATTCAGCCAAATGGATATGATTCTTTAAACATACCCATCCTCCCACTCCATTAAAATTAAATCTGAGATGTTAGGTTTCTTTAATCAAGAAGAAATGATAATATTTTATCTCCTTGTTTCTTCTAATTAAATCAAAATGGCCTTGTAAGGCATTGGTAAATGGTTTCTGTGGTACTGTGACTATCAGGAGGGCCTCAAATGGGATTTGTGAGTAATTGCTTCAAGAAGATGTATATCCAGTGGCTGTACAGGCAAAGATGGGATGACTAATTTTTCCCAGCCAAAGATGGCTGCTGTGCTGAGATTAGGTGTTTCACAGTGTTACAAGACACTGTTTATGATGTTTACCCTGGACATATGTCTTGGGTCTTCTTTACTGGAAGATACAATGAGTGGGAAGGGATTTGTTTTATGTTTATCATGCAAGATCATAAAACTGAAAATAAAGTGAAAAGGAATATGATGTTTTCATACTACCTAGAGATATTGGCTCTGCATAATGCCAGTCCTACAGTGCTTTTTCCAAAACATTCTGGTGAAGCAGCTAACAATGAGTAAATGTGATAATCTGTTGTAATTCAGAATAGGGCATTTTTTACCTGGGATTGGCAATGGCCCACTCTTGCAAAAAAACTATCTCTTGAGAGATGTACACTGGAATACGATGAGTAGGAAGGGCAGGGCTTTCAGAAATTACAACAGTCTACAAAGTAATTTCTTGTTCACTTGTTCTGTTTTCCTGGTTTTTATCCTCCTTAATCAAGGCTAACTAGTTCTAAAGCTCTCTAATGCTGAGTAATATTAAGACCACAAAAATAGTCCTTTTATCTTCTTATCTCGCTCTTTTACACAAGTTATGGCTGGAAAACATCTTTTGTAGTCAACTTCCTTTCGGAATTTTTCAATCACAAAGTTTGCTGAAGACATTAGATAAGACCTAGAATTTACACGCCAAACCAAGCAACATCAACTCTCATCCATACCTTGGAGCTAAGTCTGAACATGACATTCATCACAGGGCAGCAGGTAGTCCTGATAGTGTATCAAAAGTAATGCCATAGAATGCTGATATTTATCACAATGGAGAAAATGCGACTCACTGCACATCAGCTTCTAAAAGATGGACATCTGTTGCCAAGCTTGTCATCGCTGCATTACCTTTGTGATCAATGGAGAGGAATAGGTGCAGTTCATCTCATCTGCCTTCGGCATGATGAATCAGTCTACTTCTGTCTGCTAGCTGGAAAGGGAAGCTAAGGTGTCTTGTTCAAATGGAGGTATCTAAAGAGGTGATTATCCCACTGTTGAGTGCAACCTCACCTTGAGCACTGTGTGCAGTCCTTGGCCCCATCATTTAAGCAGGATGTGAAGGTCCTTGAATGTGTTCAGAGGAGGCCAACAAAGCTGGTGAAAGGGCTGGAAGGCACATTGTGTGACACATCCTGTGAGGAGTGGTGACAGAGTCTGGGCTTGTCTAGTTTGGAGAAGAGGCATCCGAGCATCAACCTCATTGCTACGGCTTCCTGAGGAAGGCAAGGGGAGAAGGCTGAGCTATTCTCCCTGAGATCCAGTGATAGGATGTATAGGAATAGTTCAAAGCTGCACCAGGAGAGGATTAGACTGGATACTGGGAAGCATTTCCATACCAGGAGGGTGTCCAAACACTGGAACAGGTTTTCTGGAGAGGCGGTAAATGCCCCAAGCCTGTCAGTGTTTAAGAGGCATTTGGATAATGCCCATAACTACATGCTTTAACTTGGTCAGCCCTGGGATTGGTTAGGCAGTTGGACTAGATGATCTTTGTAGGCCCTTTCCAAACTAGTGTTCTGTTCCATTCTGTTCTGTTCTATTCCTATACCAGTCTTCGATGTCTGAAGACTGGCACAGATACTGCTCTACATTCCTTGTTTCGCCCTTCTGCCTCAGAGACCTCTGCCAAAGAAACATGAGATGCCAACTTACAGACTTCACTGAAGTGTTTTGAGAAGCACAAAAGATCTCATCTAAAGGAGTTACCATTATTCATTTCACTTACATGTGTCACAATGACATTTTTCTCCCCTGAGGACTGAACTTATAGGAATCAGACTGGGAAAGAAAGCAAGGGAAGAGGAGGAGAGGTCAAAGATCTTTCACCAGTGAGAACCCTCTGCAGGATGATGCGGGAGGAGGATGCCAGTCAAGCTTTGACCTGAGCAGAGCTTGCCCTGACACGCAGCTGTTGCTCACAGAGGACATATTAGAAGGATACGAGGATACACACAGGTGATGCGAGGTGATGGCTGAACAGTCCCCATGGGACTGGCTTGCTTGGCAGTGCTCTGCTAGTTCTAGGTAGAACCCAGAAGATACTGAAGAAGTTCTTGTTCTAGTGTCCACAATATAAAACCCCCTGTGAGAGACTGAAATGTTACAGTTAATGGCTTTAACATCGTTAAAGACACTGACCACCAAAGCCCGCTCCCCACCCAAATATGCCTCCTGATAGGAACTGGACTATGAGTTAAGACCACGTTTGCACACAATTCCCACCAACCAAGGTGGGAGGAGGGCAGTTTTTGGGTGTGTGGTGTAACCCCTGGCCAGAGGGAATGAATACCTACCCTCCCTTACACAAACTGGCTCAGTTGTAAAACCCCCACAGCCCTGTGAAGGCCGCATTCATGTGAGAGGCAGCTGAGGAGGTGCCATAATCCATCAAACACCCCCAAAGTGCACCCATACTGATTCCTGAGGCCTTGCACCAGAGACTGCCCGAGGCAAAGTGATGTAACAGATCCAGAGTCTTTTGCAATGGACAGTGTCAAACTTGCCACCCACCCCCCGCCCCCAGGTGAGGTTCCCGGGCATTCTCATCCAGTCTGAACATACACTAATCCACTGAACTCCGTGTTTTGTGGGACACTGGCCACAGAGAAGAAGGATCAACAGGACACCCCTGGAATCCAGGGAGTGGTGATATTTTCTACTTAATGTCTCTCCATCACTCTCTTTCTCTTCCCCCCACCACCTTTCTCTATTTTTTTCTCTCTCTTTCACTACCTCACACTTACTCTTAAATAAAATCCATACTATTGACTTTGCTATATGGTCTTGTTTGCACCTTAATCAGGGCAGAGGCATCTCTCTAATGATTTTAATAACTGGATCTTAACACCCCCTCCCTTTTGCATCCTGAGTATGGAAATATATGCACACATATTGCTTTCTCTAACAAATGCACTGAGAAAAATCCCTTTGTATCCCATCCTGCACTTTTGAGGCTTCGTATCCATATTTTCCATTAGTTGGAGAAAACCTCTTCAAAATCACTTAATCAAATCTCTGATTATAAGGTGCATTGGTCTGCACCAGAAATGTATCTAACATTTCCTACCTTTGCCACAGAAAAGGCAGTAACAAGAACAAAGACATTTCATTACCGTAAGAGGAAATACAGGGAAAGTGCTCATTCCCTGAATGTGCACATAAGGTCATTACTGGCATTATAATGTGACATTTTTAAGATTGATCATCTCTTTTTAATTGCACAAACACAGAAGGTAGCATCATAGATTATGACCAGAAGTCATTTGCCAGATAGACATTGCAATAGCAAATGAACTTGAACTTTCTTTGAAACTGGAAAGGTAGTCACAATATATATGCTACTGTTTATACCACCTACCCATGGGCTATCTGGGGAAAAGCTATTTGAGCAAAATTAGAAAATGTTACAAAACAGCATGCTGGCAAAATAATCTCTCTTAAGCCAGTACCCTGCCAAGTCAATTTAGTGAAGAAAGTCAGATCTGAATAAAGTGATAGACTTCATTTAGCTGTAGCTGAAAATACCATAATTAACATTTTTCCTTTGAAAAATATTTTTGTGGAATTCAAACTTCCCTGTTAATTCAGCCACAGCTGAAAATGCCTGTATTGGTATAAAATTTCAGATTTCCTGGTTGGTTTGGTTTTTTCAGTTTGGAATACAAGGTCAGTAATTCTACAGTTTTCTAATGGTGGAAATTGCCATTGAGAGGAACTCGAAGGATGGAAATTAATTGAGACTGTCCTCCCCAGACTCTGATTTCAGGCCCACAGCATGCCTTTCATACCCCCCTTGAACAGTTATAAATTTGCAACATGAACACATTTTGTGGAAAAAATAATTAAAAGAAATGGCAAGAAGCTTCAGGAGAAAGAGAGAGCAGGATATATCTACAGAAGAAATTGAGTGGAAATTAGTCACTGACATACCAGAGTACATTAGGGTGTGCAACTGAAAACCAAAGGATTTGGGGGGACCTTATCTATGCCTCAGAACTTTGTAGGCTGATGTACTGCTGTCAACATCTGTTTCAGTGTAACAGGAAAAGGAACAGGAAAAGACAGGACTGCTTTTTCTCCTGGCGATACAGTGCAAAGTACCGCTCTTGCAGTCCCTATTGCTGTTTGGGGAGTGAACTGTGGACTGTTCAGACATCCCTGAAAATACAAAGATATGATAACACAGTCCAGAAGAGAGACCTGGTTCAGGTAGTGCTGCCCCAAAGGCCTGGGCCTGTTACTGGGTGTAATCCTCCCACTATCAGCTCAAGCAGATCAGTGAGGTTGTCCAGATGACTGTAAAACATTGTAGGTTAAATAAACCAGCATATCCATATGGGGCAGGGGGTTATAGTTACTGGCCAGTACTGGTCTACGCAGGCCAAGGTCTCTTAGACTGAACTACTCCTTTCGTGGGACCCATGTGACCAGATGGGGAGAAGAGTATGTCAGAGACATTCATTCATCTGGCTTTTCTTAATAGTGGTTACAACCGTCCATTATGTCACTGTAACGTCAATATCTAAAATACACTATATAAATCATATTTCAATTTGCCTACTTCTTCTTTCCATTGACAGTGTCAGGAGCGTAGGATGAGGAGATCAGATAGAGAAAAAAGCACTATAATGATCCAAACTTATGGATGATGTATCTTTCCTATACAGCAGAGTTATTTTGAAACAAAAGACTATGTTCAGTCTTTTAAAATGAATTATCTGCAAAAGCGTGTACTTTGGTGATATGTTTATTGGTTTGCATGTAGCATCTAATAAATGAAAATGCTTTGTTCTTCTTGCAGTGAGTGCATGGAGCTTTATTTGGTTACACTGATGGTAAATTCCTGCACAGAGTGTGTCAAGGCTGTTTGCTAGGAGCCCCTGGGAATCACTGATAAATTGCTCTGGCTGTTGTATGTCTGCTTCTGCCAGTTCCCATTTCTAACGTAATCTGGTTACTTTAGGAATAGATCCCTTCCTTCCTTACCAGCGGCAACTGTCTTCAAGTGCTGGCAGGGATGAGGATGTTTCAGAGCCCGGGAGAAACTAAAAAAATCCTTTGACATAGGCAGTAAATTACATTTTACATTTGGAAGAGTATCTGGCCTCTGAATGACCTCACAAACTGTAGGAGCAAAGAGAACATCAATACACTAACTGGAGAACAGTTAATATTGCACATTATCTTCATTTTTCCATGGAAAGGGGTGCTCAAAGGAAAGGCAACAGGTTTCCATAAGATTTCCTGGCTTCTTCTCAATCTCAAGAAGCAGAAAGGTTGGATGAAGATGGTAATTTTCCTTCACCTTATCATTTCAAACAAAAATCTGCTGCAGCCACCTGCTTGTCTCCAGGACTTTCTGTTTTGCCTGACAACTTCTATTTTTACACTGGCTGAATTCCTCTCTGTAAGGAATTGCCACAGCCGCTGACACCCCTCCCAGTCACACCTCCCAGTTCTACCCTGCTCTGGACTCTAGATTACATTTCCTCATACATTGTGGTCTTGTTGCTATTTTATGTCTGTTTCTCCAGTTCCTTACAGCACATGCTGTGTCGAACTAACTGACATAAGGGAACAAAATGCAGAAATACGTCCCAATTCTTTCTGCCTTCCTCCAGGCTACAGAGCACACTGGATTTTGCTGCTTCCTATTTATTTTCCAATTCCTACCACTGTTCTTATTTTAAACATGATCTTCATATTTGATTACTTATAGTTTGTAATTGCCCTTGACTTCATAGTGGAAAAAACCACAGCTGTTCTGTGTGTTAGCTTGCAAATCTTGGTAGGTTTTGCAGTGATTTATTTCTCCAGCCATAGTCTCCTAATAGACTGGGAAAAGGTCAGTTGAGTATTGTTGCTCATTCATTCACAGGACACTAGGCCCTGTGTGGCACATACACGACCCAGGATCTAGTCATCCTATGTGTTAACCATGCAAGTATTTTATGCACAAATCAACAACTGATTTGTTTCTCGTCTGAAATTTTTTTGTTATTTGCTTTTTTCCAATTATTATGCAAGTTTCCTCTGAATAAGTGAGGGTTCAGTCAGTCAGGATCAGACTGAGCGTTCAGCCAGGACAGGACACCATGCTCTCCTGCTGATCTCCTCACCCAGCTCCACAAAATGTGGTGCATAATGAGATTTCAAGTGCTGTATTTAATTGCAGTGTACGTAACTCTTAGGAAACACTACATCCTTTTTCATTCAGGACATTTTAAACCTGGCTTTAATGTAAATCCTTTCTAATGCATTCCAAACAACCACGCATTTGTGGCCCACTTTTCAGAATAGGGGACCCCTGCCACTGAATTTTCCTACAATTCTACACATGCGGTGAGAAAAAGTCTCTTTGGGAATCCAGGTGAAAATCTGAGGATAGATAGGTCAGGACCAAAACCTCGGCTCCAGACACAGGCATGAGAGAGCCTGCATGTGGTCTGTGCTCAGTGTCATTTGTATCCAGATAGTAAAGTCATACCGACAGGGATTTTGTTTAGTTTTGTGTTGTTTGGTTTGAGATTTTTTCCTCAGTGCTTAACACAGCCTAATCCCAGTGTTGAAGACAATAATAAATGTTGAAAGGAAGTTTGTCACATGAGTTCAGGTCAAGCCAAGCTCTAATCCTTCATTTCCCCAAACTATAATTTCTGTATCTTTAACCTTCTGTCTGACTACATGCTTACCTATAATCTAAACAAAGAACAGAAGAAGGAACTTAAAGTTCACTACAGCATTCAATTCCTTTTCTGTCTCTCATTACTGCTCAGTCCCTGCTTAAAGAAAAATTTCCTCTACCCTCCTCATAGTTTAGTCTTTAAGGCAACTATGAGGGAAAAAGATTCTTTATTATGAAATCTGTCCTGCACAATTCCATACCATTAGATATAGAAGCCTGTCCCCCTGTAAAAAAGCAAGAATACACCTAAAGATAGGAATTTGATTGATAATAGTGCTTTCTGTCCCGATTCAATACTGAGACCAGGGAATCATTTAGGTTGGAAAAGACCTTTAAGACCACTGAATCCAAATATTAACCTAACACTGCTATGCTCACCACTAAGCCATACCCCCAAATTCCACATCTACATGTTTTTTGAACAATTCAAAGGATGGTGACTCAGCCCCCTCCCTGGGCAGCCTGTTCCAATGCTTGACAATCCTTTCAGTGAAGAACTTTTTTCTAATATCCGGTCTAAACCTCCCCTGGCTCAACTTGTGCCTTTTGCTCTAGTCTTGTCACTTCTTTCCTGGGAGAGGAGACCAACCTCCACATCACTAGAGCCTCCTTTCAGGTACTTGAAGAGACTGATAAAGTCTCCCCTGAGCCTCCTTTTCTCCAGGCTAAATAACCCCAGATCCCTCAGCTGCTCCTCATCAGACTTGTGCTCCAGACCTTTTCCTAGCTTTGTTGCCCTTTTTGGACAAACTCCAGCACCTCAATGTCCTTCTTATACTTCAGGGCCCAGAACTAAACACAAAACTTGAAGTGTCACCTCACCAATGCCAAGGACAGGGGATGATCACTGCCCTGCTCTTGCTGGCCATTATGTTTCAGATCCAGGCCAGGATGCCACACTGGATGGCACAGCTGGCTTATGTTCAGCTGCTGTCAAAGAGCATCCCCAGAATGCACATGGCCTGGTCCCATGCTCCTGCAGCCTCCAGTTGTTGGTGTAGGTCCACAACCACCCTGCAACACCAGTAATTTTAGCACCAAATCACTCCAACTTTGCAAAAGTAAAATGAGACACCAAGTCCCCACTGTTCAGTGCATGGGAACTGCTCAGAGTCCAGGAGCACGGTCCAGAGAGATAACAACTGTAGCAGAATTAACCCAGAGAGAAAACTGTAGCAGAATTACTCAGGAGCTTGTCAGGGCATGAGCTTTTCTTGGCCTTTACTCCCTGGCCTATATGTATCCAAATGTTCCTGCTTTAATAGTCCTCAAGAGAGGATTTTCATACCAGCTGTTCAACACATTTCATCATCTGAGACATGGTTTATGCTTTGCATATTAAAGACCTACAGTATCTTGGAAAAAGCTCTAATGCCTCCAGTTTGCGTACAAGGGTCTTGGCTTCACAAAAGCATTGGGCATCCTTGTATTCATGACAATCCAAACACAGCCTCAGAGCCCACATAGCTCCATCTGGAAGATGGCATGTATTTACTCTATAATTGTTTGATTTCGATTTTTATAGAGCCAAATGAACAGAGGAATGGCCCAGCCTCTGCGATTGGACCTCCCCCTCCTCAGAGGCTTTTCTGGAGACTGTCACACATCAGCTGTGTGGTTCCCTTGGGTCTGCACCAAGGTGGGTGGAGAGGAACATCCCCCTTGGCATTTCAGCTCACCCCACTGCTCCCAGGAAGCTCAAAACACCCTTTGATCGCAAATTGGCAGCACTAACTATGCCAGTGAGGGTGTGTGGGCAGTATCAAATGTTCTCCCAAGATGTATGTAGGTCACGTACATCCCAGCTCACACGGACACAAGGATTGTGCAATGTGTTGGGAAATGTTCAAGGACACCTGGACATAAACTACTTTCTGCTTGCACAGCACAGAGGAATGCATGGGCCAAATCCAAGGGGAGCAGCAGGAGGGGCACAAATACAGTCAAGCAAGTTCTGTGGTACTCCACCCTCCACTCATGTCAGTTGCTTAAGTCCTTTTTTCCCGTGTCCAATGGAACCTCCTGAAACCTGCAAATACCAAGAGCCTCTCTGAAATATGCCTGGGCAAGGAAGGGTCTAGTGTTTGCCAGCTCTCACAGTCCCAGAGACAGGAGGAGCAGCATGAGGGCAATGAGGATGGGGAAATCCTCTCTATTCGATCATTTGATTGAAACTATTTCCTTAATCTTTTAAATACCTGCCTCTCCTGTACAGAGGTTGTGAGGGGAAGGCAACAATGCATTACCACTGTGTGTCCAGACTGTGTGAATTCTCCTGACATAATTCAAAAACCTAAATCTCAATGTGTAGTCTGGTTTCTTGCCACATTATTCCTGTAATGAAAGGAATGTGTTTCCTTACCTAAAGACAAGGAGACACTAATTCTCACCAATAAACTGGAACTACTACGGTGGAAAAGTTGGTGTTGTTATGTCCTGCAAGTCTTAGGAGCTAAGTGATAGTGGTAGGGAAAAATCAAAAATCACATTCACAGGTACCAATGATCATGGTCCTGCACACCAGAGCTAATAGATCCTTTCATTCACATTCATTGGTTGCAACATCAGACCCCACTTGCACAAGAAAATGTACAGCCCATGCGTGTGACTGCATTGGCTGTGCCTTTAAGTCAGGGTTATGTTGTTGTGCACATTTCCAAAAGGAAAACTAATGTGCATAATTTGGAAGAAGAGTTCAACTTAAAGTAAAACTTTAAAGTTCTCAAGTAATTTCATTCAATTTCAGAGTACAATTACTACTAAACCACTTTTATCCTCTAAGTACTTTTCAACATAATGACAGGTACTGATGAAAATCAGCATGAATTTGTGGTAATAGTTTTACAGACTCAACTCTAGAATTTTGAGGGTGTGGGATTTCTGGCACACACCTGTGTTCTTATCTCCAGTCTTTGGGCGGGTATTTGAAAAATCACCCAATCTTTTCTTATTTTTGTGGATCAGCTGATCTGAAATGATCCTAAGCAACCTAAGGTCCAGATACAGAGTGCTGAGCTTTATCTGGGAGAGTTAACAGCCAGGATTCTTCTGACTAAATACTGGCTTCTGTGTATCCATGTCTCCACCTGGACTGCATCATTTAGACACACACGAAAGTCTGCAAAGTAGACTAGAAAGATTTAATATTCAGTTTGTTTCTGTGTACAGTGGTGTTTAAATAAGCAGAATTACTCCCCACAAGTCTATCTTCATTGACTAACAAACAGATTGAGATGCAAGAATGTTCTGTGGACATACAAAGTGATTTTGTCTAACCTTAGTAAACTTGGCCATTAATAACTGTGTCTTATCAGTCAGAAAGTAATGGGACAGCTTTTTCATCTGGTGCTTAAAGTTGGTCTGTATTGTCTTCCACTGAATTTTGACCTATTACCTTCCCTTTGGGGCTTTGCTTTGTAGTGTAGTAACTTGGACAGTTCAACCAGAGCTGTTGTTCCATCTCCACTGTTTGTTACTATCTGAGCCAGATAGACATTCTGAAAAATCCAACCTTCACCTACAACAATCATTTGACTACGTGGCAATTCTTTTCTTTATCTACAGACAGAGATAAAGCATTCAGAAAACTAGGCAAAGTCTGTAAGAAATGTAGATTTCTAAACAGGCTTACATTTATTTTTCCTTTTTTTTTTTTTCTGTCTCATCATCCTATTATCAATTATACAGCTTAATATAGAGGATCCATTTAAAAATCCACTTCTAGCACAGGTTATGATTGATTGCAGGGCCATGTGGATCCTCAATGGATGGCTTGGCCAGAGACAACTACATATATTTGAAAAAAAAGAGCCATTCCTGTCCTTGCAGGATGTGGAGGAAGCACAGGACTGTCATCTTGAAAATCTAATTGAACAATGAGATGAGAATTCATTTCCCAATGAGAACAGGCCTTCAACTTGTTCTCCCACACTATAAATCAGCTGAAGGAAGCTGGGGAGAAATTTGGTGGCATTGGTAAACCAAAGATCAATCAGCAGCAACAGCCATGTGTCATAACACACTTTGTAATCTGTGTGTGGTCTGAGCCAGACCACTGAATATCAAAATAACAAGAAAACATGGTTTTCAGCAGTGGCTGAAGTGAATCCTCACATAGATATGTTTGTACTCTGCAGCACTGACCACCAAGAGCAAAATAAGACAGTATTCACAGTGCCCTCCCCATCCAGTACTGTCTTTTCATTCTATATGCATGGGGCCTAATATCTGTCATGTGCCATACTGGTCCATGCCCAAAATCTGGCACCAAAGTGATGCAGTCATCCAATCCAGAGGGAGGAAATGTGCAGATACTTCCTGCCTTCTCCACTCTCTGTTGCTGAAGCAGAGCCTGCCATGCAATAGCTCAAGAAGATGTCCTGCTCACAGAGCTATTTTCAACCAGTAAACCATAAAGTGATGCTTTATTAACACTCTGAAAATTAGACCAGAGTTGACAACTAGGAACAGGAGGCATGACCTTGCCTCAAAATCAGGAAACCTCTGATTTGAGAGGAGTCTTTTTGTGGCAAAGCGCTTTTGCAAGCTAGATGATCCCACTGCCCTTACACTGCAGCTGTACCACAAATGGGAATGAGGCAGAAGAGTCATGGCCCATTATCTTCTCCATCTGCACCAGCATGTAGCGGAGCACATTAGAAAATTTTTGGGTGCATTTTTCATTTCTGTTACGATGTATCTCTCATATATGGTCTCAAAACTGTTTTATTCATCTGTCACACACATCCCATATTGAAGACAGTTATTTTTCTAAAATAGGGAAAAAATAAAACCAACCTGCTTTGACACAGGGCTAGAAATTGGTGGGGAATGAGTTCCTGGTGTTACTCCAAGCATAATTTCTGGGTTGTACACTCCCTGTCAGAGAGAGCATTTGTGTGAACGGTCAGGAGCAAAAGTGGAAAGTCTTCATGAAATTAGAGGTGCAAACACCTGCTTAATGGTTCACAAGCAACAGAGAAGTGAGCATCAGTCATTTAAAACTCCTCTATCTGCCAACTCTCGTTGGCTTCATAATGTATTTTTCTGAAAGTCCCTGACACTGAGGTAGGTCATGTTTGGCAATGAAAAAAATCTCACATTTACCTGTAAGCTATTCCCGTTCTAAACCTTAGTGTGGAGCTGAGACTCTTCTGCCTCTCTGGAAAGCTCAACAGAACACAATGTTTTTCTGGAAGGCTTGTTTTTCTCAAACACATGCTGTTAGGATTCATACAAGAGTCCAAAGGAGGAAGTCTAAGCTCCTTCTATTCAGACTGTCACAACAAATTATTTAACAGACTTTGCTGGATTTAATGTTTATGCATTTAAGTAATAAAAACCAGACAGCAAGTGAAAACAATTCCATTGGCTTTTTTTACTGTTTTTTAAAATAATCTTTGGGGAGTGTATCACTTTCTTATTTATTAAATGGTTGGCAGAATTGATAAAAGTTTTACTCTTCAACATGAAAATATTTTTCCATTTATTTTATAACTAACACCTGCAAAGAGATCAGATAAAACTGCCAGTGGGATAAATCTAGTGATGTGCATAGCCTTATCAAAGACAGTGGCCCTAAACTGTATCCTTCGATACAGTGATCCCTAAACTGGCTTCTTTGAGAGCCAGAAGTCCATTTAGCCTCACAACATCTATAGTTGGGCTTAGTGTTACTATTTTTGGTTTACAGATGGGGAAAAAAGGTACTAAGAAGGTACGAAAATCATTATGGTCATTCAGTCTTACATACAGCTGGCAATTGATGTGGGTTTAAAAATAAAGACATTTGCAGCCATTTCATGGCCCATATTAGCAATGCCTCCAATAGCAAGCAATGTGGTAGATCAGATTTTTTAGTGCTGAGATTTTCCCCTCTCTGCTGTGTGGTGGGAGCAGAAGGGGTGCAATTTTGATGAATTTCCACCTGGTCCCCTGGACCCCCCGGTCTCTATTGGTTGTGTTGCCCCAGGCTGCCCAAGATGACCTGTTCCAGAAACCCTTGTCCTTCACCAGGCTCCAAGAAGGGCTGCATTGAGCTCATGTGTGCCATGCCAGTGTTGGGAGCAAATCACCTCCTTGTTGTCCTCATTTGTGGGGGCTTTGCAATCCCTCATGTTGTCAGTGTCCTGCCTTATTTCACTAAGAAGCTGCCATTTATACAAAAGTGGCCCCTACAGCCTTTGGACAAAGAGGTGGCTTAATCATTTTGAAGTTGGTCAGATTTCACTTTGGAAACAAACCAGGCTGTAAACTGACACAAAGCTCTTCCTCTGCTAAAAATTTAGCCAAGAAAAAATAGAGCAAATGTCTCCCCAGGCCCTGATACATCCCTGCTCTCTGCCTGTTTATGAGTCCTCCTCAGCTGGGATGCAGCAGGACCTGGGATCACAGACAGGACTGCAGAGCAGCTTCAGTGACAGTCTCACCCCATGGGCTGCCTACAGGAGCACCCCAGAGCTGCCCCAAGACTGGGAGGAGAGGATTTGACACTACCAGCAGTGCAGTCTGTAGGTGTGGTTTTTTCTAGGCAGCAAGATGAATTCTCCATAGCATGAAAAATTGGTCAGAATTGATAAGCACTGGATACACTGGTCTCTGGATAAAGAGCTCACATCTGAACCATTTCCATATTAACTCTTTGGGACCATCTTTGAGAATGCTAACCCCAAAAGTTAAAAAAAACCAAATAAGCTATCACATCTAGAAAAAATACCCCTTTAATTTGCATTCTGTCTGGTATTTGAGTAATGACATTTATTTTTCAAGTTTTATTGCACGCGCAAGGAATTAGGAGCTCAGACTGTGTCAAAAATAACCATCCAAGTTAGGAACTAGGGATATGTGAAAACAGCCACAGAAGATGGGAGGTAAAACTAATCAATCATTTCAGACATCTTTCTGAATAACAACTGAAAACAAAGTGAAAATTTTGCAGTTACTTTTGATACACAGTTTCCCTTTTTCTGACTTCAGACACTGTCATTATTTGTCTGTTCAGGACTCAAATCAACAAAGTGAAGGTGCTGATTTGGACTATTAGATACCATTCATCAGTGATAAAAATATGAGTAGGTAAATGAATTTAAATATGCTAATATTACATCCCCTTCTTCCTGCACTTTGCCCATATTACATAAATCATGGCAACTTCCAGTAGTAAACTATGAGGAAATGAAAGGTTTATAGTCACCCACAACTGATCAACAACAAGGATTAGGGTTTTATCAACTGAGGAGGTGATGATACACATTTTCCGAGAAATGTGAAACTCTAAGCAGAGCTTTAAACTTTAGCACTATGTTTTACAGCTGCTATGAAATGGCATGTGGAATGATGATTTTAACGATGTTATTCCTTTATTAAAAAAAAATTGTATTGGGTTCTGTTCAGGATAAACTTATTAAATTAATGGCCTGTGATGGGTACATTACATTCCCAGCTATCCATACTAGCAAGAGTGAGAGACTTATAGGCATTAAGGCTCCCAAAAAAACTCTTACTGAGACAGATAAAACTGTACCACAAACTTTCGTGGTTAATCCTTGTAGTATTTTAGAAGCAGATACATATAAATGCTTCCCAGAGCTCAAAAGTATGCCTGTGCTTCAGGTCAGAGGTGCAGGGTTGGAGAAGGATGTTGGATTCATTGGCAGAGACACTAATAAGCATGGGTTTAGATGGATGAACTACATACACCAGATTTTGAAAGAGGGGGTTGCCTCCTTTTTGCTGGTTTTTACAGTCACTTTTTCAGCATGGAAAAAGTTCATCCCATGTGGATGTTCAAAAAACTTCGAGACAGTCAAAAGCCATTAAGTCTTTGTTTATAATCTGCCTGACAAGTTACAGTGCAGTAACTGTGGGAGTGCATGCTCAAAAACATCTCAGAATCCTTTAATCATGGGAAAATTACTTCGCTCAGCTCCTTCTTAGAAATGTTGAATATCCAGCAGAGAATATATTTATTCAGACAATGAATTACAATACCATGCTGACAGGTTGGAAAAAAGCCCTTTCTCCTACAGAAAGCCAAAATGGTAGAAAGACAGGGCCACACTGCATGTTGCCTCTGTTTGGGCCAATTTTGTGTATTTGTAGGGCTGAATGTACTCAGATGACAAAAGAAACAAATTGTCAAGAGATGGAGCTGTCTCTCTGATCAGACATGAAATGAAGAGATGGAAATTTTGAATTAGTCTTAATATAAACCCCATTCACATCTTCCCTTGAAACACATGTACCAACTGGGGACTTGGTACATGTGATGCTGCTGCTCCTTTATTATTTTCTCTTTGCTGTCTCTCTTGGGGGAACTTCAATTATTGGGTTGACTGGTTCTTCAGTAATTAATAGTTTGAAGTTCTTTATACATCTCAGCAGCCATCATGACTCAGAAAACAATCAACTCTTCTGAATGGATTGTTTAGACAAAGCAGTTCCATCAGTCACCCAACGAGCCTTTGAAACATATCCTGTTTTTTCTAACTGTATTTCTCATTTGGACTTCTGAACATGTTTACAGGATGAGAATGGAGGATGGATGAGCAGCTGAGGGGCAGCAGGGAGGCCAGATATGTCAGGTTGGATTCATCCCTCCATCTCTCCAGTGGTGGAATCAATCTACTTGACTTAGACAGGGGACTTCACAACCAAAAAAAGGCATTAAAAGGTGTGTATGTGTCTTGCACAGATGGGGAAACAGACATAGAAAGGATGAGATATAATTAGACTTATCTTTTTAATTTAATTTAATTGAAACTATAGATTCTTTCTGCCTAAAAGTCAAGACCCACATTTTAAGGATCTCAGACATGCAACTTTCACTGATTTCTACAAGTCCTTCAAGGACAGTGAAACTACTACAAGGCTGGGCTGTTACAGCCTAGCTTTCACATCCTACAGCACTACCAAAAGACGCAGAAAAGGATTTTCAAAAATATTTACTGTTGTTCCATCAGTCACCTACCAGACAGACTGAAAAGAGTATTACTGTTGAGATTAGTGAGCCCTGACACCTTGCATGGACTGGTGCTGGCTCTTAGTCACTGGTAACTTGGTGCACTGGAAGTACCATTTCTATCTCCAGTTTATGACCAGTTGCTGAATTTACGTGAAGAATTCTTTTCAGTATTAATAGGCTGCTGAACAATTTTGCCTTAGTTCCATTATGTGTAATGATATATCTTTGTAAGATTTGAGTCGGGATCAAAGAAAATCAAACTGAATCACATTTGCCACAGTCTCCAAAGTAAGAAAAAGGACCATGGAGCTGCTGAAACAGTGACTGGATTGTGTGGCTGAGTCCTTCACCTGCCTATGGCACTGCCACCCACCTGCAAAATAGCAGTGAAAGCAGTTGTTCCCTGATAGTGCTCGTAAAAACAAATTAATGAAAACCTTGAGAAGTACCTGGTGCTTTGAAGGAGCTGTTACAGAATTCATTGGGGATCTGTGCTAAGCTTAGAATTGATCTGTCTCTGTGAAAAAGCTGGAAAAACTAAATATATTTACTGACTCCCGGAGAGTGGAGTGAACTGACATGACCTGTGGATCTAAACAGCTCTGTCCCCATGAAATGACTGCTCATGCTCTCCCTCCTTCCTGACTACAATAACATTTGTGATTAGTTTTGACAAAAGTACAAAACATAAACAATTTTGGCAAACCAGTTATTCCCCTGAATACTGCTTCTCATCAGCAATCTTTAACATGCTTTTTTGACAGATTGCTTACTAAGAAGCAGATTGGAGTCTTGCAACTCTGCCTTGTGGTCTGTTCTCATTTGCTTTTATTTACTCTTTTATTACACCAAGTCAGGTGCTTAAATTATAATTCTGAATCTTAAGATTGTTTTCTTTGATTGTTTTTAATCTAATTGTTCATCTGTTCTGCCCACTTCCTAACGTTTCTATAGGAACACTGTCAGTATAATGTAAAATTATGTGTAGTAATCAACTGAATAATATTAACTTTCTAATTGCATATAATTTTCATGTTAACTGATCAACAAATTAAGAGAAAATCCAGTGAGACTCCTGTAAGATTTCATGTTTCTTAGAAATGCATGTTTCACCTCAATATAAAAAAGACTTTTTTTACAGTGAGAATGATCACACACTGTAACAGCCTCTGCAGGGCTGTGGTGGAGTCCCATCACTGAGGGGTTTCAAGCTGTGATGAGGCTGGGTGCTACATAATCGCATTGAGACTCCCTGGGTGGACCAGATGACCTTTCTAGGTCCATTGTGTTCACCAGCCAGGGCTTGCTGTGTGACTAGAGAAGGACCAGGAGCTGGTGTGTCCCTGCTCATGTTTAATATGGTCATCAGATCACAGGAGAGTTCAGGGATCCTCTGAACTCTGTTTTCTGGGAGGACAGAGGGAGTAGACAGCAGCACTATTAAGATGTATTTTCTCTTCAAGGCTGGCTGAAATTTTTCTAATGTTTTTCTGTGTGGAAACTGAGCTTTTGAGAGAACTCATTAAACCTGCTTTTTCCAGCTGTGTGCAGGGATATTAGCTCAGCACTAACTCAACATGGAAACTGCCTCTCCTTTTATTTCCATGCTGCAGCCCCAGGAGAAGCCTGCTCTCCATGCTCTATCAAACCAAGACCCACATTAAGATGATGCAGTTGTGTGTAAGTGACCGAAATCTGTCATGTCACAGCCCAGTCCCAAATGCCTTCAGGTTTCTCTCAACTCTCCAGCTGCTTTCTTCTGTAAGTGGCCGAATAATCAAATACCAGCTGAAAATCCCAAACTTTCACGAACCTTCACACATAGAAATGGTACAGCTGATTGGAGAAGGGTGTGACCAGTTGGCAAGGGTCATAAGTAGGCAGCAAGCCTGCAGAGTCACAAAAATCTGATGATCTCCAATACAGAGAAATGGAACTGAAGCCTCCCTTCTGCAGCTCAGCTCCTTATAAATTTAGATGCATTAAAATGCAATTAAGTGATCTATTTTTGTGCAGCTGTCTTACAGAGGATACAGCTACATCTGTCTTTCAGGCTGGCCAGTAAGAGAAGCGGTGATGTACTGCTATGTAATCACAGTGGTTGATGACAGGTGCATCAAATCTATTATTATGTTTAGCTGCACACTTTGGTTTGTCATCTTGCTGTTCCTACCTTGAACGTAATTTCATGTAATGCACTGTTGTGTTCTCCTTCTGAAAGAGCTGTGGCGCAAGAAACACAATCTACTTTCATATTCTGCCACTGGGATTTGATAAGGAATGGCAGCAAATGTGCTTTCCTCACTGGTCCAGCTAGCTGGTAGGATTATAGACTTTCATTACTGCTTAATGGAATAAAAACCCATTTAGGATTACAAGAGAAGCAGAAACGTGAACTGAAGAAAAGTATTTGCATTTGCCATGTTATCAACCTGAAAACCAGTAGGGTTTTTCTTATTTTCTTCTATTTTTGCATTTTATAAACCTGAACACAAGCATACACACACAGATACATATACACACATGCAGGCACAGTGCTTTAAACTATATCCTTGTTAATCTCACCCTTGAGTTTTGCAACCATAGACACTCAAAGGCGTATGACTGTCAGTAACAAGACTGTTCTCATGTGCTACCATTTTTTCTGCTTCTAACACCCTTTTGAAAAGGAAGACTGGTATCTTAGACTGCTTTTGAGGTGTCATTTTTCATCACTTCCCTATGAAGGACAGTTTCAGTCTGACTGGTGTACAAGTCAAGGGGAGACCATAACCCTGTGCCCACAGGAGTGGATGCTGGGTGATGTATTGGGATGCTGCTGAAGCTTGAGTGACCACATCCCAGCACAGCCTGGAGCCCTTGCACGGAGGGACACTGAGTTGGAGGCAGCAGCCACAGAGCTGCTTGTCAGAACTGAACTGGGTAAAGCCCTACAGACTGTTACAGCCAGTACACAGCAAGCACCTCTGCTGGCCTGTCCAATTTGCAGCCTTGACAGATGGCCTGCAGATGCAGAAACTGAAGAAGCCTCCCAGACAGCCTCTTGTGAGGCCAAGAGAGACCATCTCTCATCTTCATGGCACTTTAAATGGTCTGGAAACTCTTGTTCTACACAGACCAACATACTTGCACACACCTGTGCCTTCAATAAACTCTTTGGTTCCTAATTTTTGAAGAAGAATTAACCTTTCCACAAGGATAATTTCCTCATTTCTGTCCTGAGGATTTTGTGGACAATCATATCCAAGGCACAGGGAAGGACTGAACTCCACTGCATCTGAGCTGAATGTAAACTATTTGGGGAAGCTAGAGAAAGGAAATATTTATCTGTGTACATTGCTATTCCTGCAGCTGTAGCTGCTAATACAAGTTGCTCAGATCTCCTGGTAAGGGCAGATGTATCTCCTGATGAGTGGACAGAATATAGGAAAGAGGCAGCTCTGAGGGTCACCATGCTGCTCAACCCCTTTCTTGTGGGGATCTGCATCTTATGGGGATCATGCATATCCATCGGTCTCCAAATGCCCTGTGGGGGAAGAGAGTTCAGCCTGGGTTGGCTGAACTCTCTCCTCACCTTCCAGCCCGAGCAAGCACTGGCTCAGAGACAGCCACTGAGCTGAGTAGCTAAAAGGAAGGAGCTGTTGTGCCTCTGCATTAAAAACTATCTCAGTACAGCACCCATGTGCTTCCTTGTTAGTGTTTGGCTGCTATAAAGCCCTGGGGATGGACCCCAGCTGGCAGCTTCACGGCATGGAAATAGCTCATGAGAAATCCTGTTCTGTTAATGCCTGAGCACTGTACATTATTATTCTTGCCAACTTTATTATTACATATTATTATAACCACTTGCAGTGAAATTAGCTCCCCCAACTAATTTAAATTAGACAATTTAGAGGTTTAGAGATTTAACTTCTTATCATCAAAAAAGTCTTTAAGTGACAACTTTGGCTTTAATCTAAGATATATGCTTCTAAAAAAAAAGAGAAATAAAAGATGTTATCAGTTAATTTGTTTTCCCCTACAGCACAATCTCAAACCACCAGCTCTCTCAGAAGGTTGCACAACGGTGGGCAAAATGGGAGCAAGAACAATTGTAGCTACAGGGCAAAGACAAACCTCACTCCCAGCTGGGAAGAGCTGGCTTTGATAGTGGTGCTGATGCATTCAGGGATCTCTGATCATTTCACCTCTCCTTTGTTTTGTTTTTCACCTCTTAAGAGGTCAGGAGCTATATATATCTTACCTTTATGCTTTTCCTAGTCCAAGCAAGGCAAGACCAGACCCTACCTGTAGAAAAAAAGGGGAGAGATTTATTTTAAAAGTATCCCCACCCCCTCCTCCAATAATGCAGTGATGATGGTTTCTACCAGAAAAACTTGCACGTTATTCTTACTGTCTTTTAAAATTCAGAGCAATCCCAAGACACTCCCTCCTCTACTAGCAGTGATATACTCCCGATATCCTCGTTAGTGAGCTTTGGGAGAAACAAAGCAAAAAAGCCTTCAGGCAATATAAGATGGAGAAGAAGGGAGAATACAGAAGAAGCTCCAGCCAAAAAGCTAAGAATAGCAACAAATCAACTCAGGCTAAAAATATCTTCATTTCTAGTGACAGGATCCAGACGTGGAACAAATGCCAGTTCATGTCACTCAGCTCTGACCCAAGCACATGCATTAGAGTGCAAGCAAAGAAATAGCAATTAAGCAGAGTTATAAAACTGACACATGGGTTCAGAAAGCAGCAGCATTTCAGTTCCCATGGCAAAGAAACCCAGCTAGCTGGGCTCACCCGTAATAAAACAGGCCAGTGCTTTTTATATCCGAAAGCTTTAATAGCTCATGAATGTCAAACATCCTTTGCCAGAAATTAAATCTCTGCTTTGCAAAGTCCTTTCAGCTCTCCATGTTTGCTCTGAGCTCCTGAACCCACTGCAGGTTTCCTGCTTTGTTTTTGGCAGAGAGCAGAGCTGCAGAGCTGACAGCATTCCTCGCTGGCTGCCCCAGAGCTCCACCACCCAACTTGAAGGAGCTCTGGGGAGGGTAGCTGGAGAGGGCAGAAGAGCAAGGGGAACTTTCTTTTCCTGGAAATATCTTTGCTAACTTGCAGCTTCCCTATGCTGGTGGTGTTATTTACAGCACAGCCATGGGCCTGATGAGTACAGGTTGCAATTATGGTGGGTCCTAATTGCAGGTTGTGCATCCTGTTAGGAAAGAGGAGGGCAGGGAAGGAATATTGTCTTGCTAAACTCACCCTTGGAAAGGCGTATAAGTGAAATCAAAATGCTTCAGCTGCATAACACACCTGCAGATCCCCCCACCCGAGTAGTGTGCCCTGGCAAGACCTAACACAGCCATTTTAATAGAGCTTTGCTTCAGCAACTGTGCCTTGATACTGGGACAGAAAAATTGGAAGACGACTTGGACTCCAGCAAAGGAGAAGGAGAGACCAGTGGCGTGGAAGAGCTCTTTTTAATCCTTCTTCCCTATTCTCCTAGGGAAAAAGCATGATCTTTTTCTGTGAACTTCTGTGCTCTGTCTCTGAACACATAAGGCTGAGAATAAACAGGGAGAAAAAGGCTGCCCTTTTCTGATGCAGATCTGGAAAACAGAGAGGATTTCCCATAGTTCTTGGAGAAAAACTTCTGGGGCTGGAGTGCAATCAAAGGAGCAAGGGAACACAGAGCTCCTCTGCTACAGGTCACATTGGGGTGTGACCTCAGGTACCCTAATCCAGTAACCAGACTCAGCTGAATTACATGATGACAACTGCAGCTGTGGGACCCAAACTCCTTTGCATGGACGTATTTTGGAGACCTGCAAACTTTAGGAACAAAAAAGGACAAAAGAGATATTAAGTACCACTTTGGAGATACTTAAACACCATTCCACGGTCCTTTTGGTGACTTTTTTGTTGTTTGTGATCTTTTTGGTGCTTACAGCATCCTGGGGTAAAGGGAGGCCCTTGTGCTTGTGGAAGAAAGGCCTAGAAAGATGAATGGGGAGCAGGCAGGGAGCTCAGTGCAGTCCAATATCTCACAGACTAAGGATGATGACCACATCTGTTATCAGGGAGGCTGCCACAGATATGTCCGTGAGTTCATCTCATTCATGTTGCTGTTCGAGTCATACTAAATTGTCGGTCTGTGAGCAGAATGATGCCAATAAAAGCTTGGAGAGTCAATAAAATCAACCTGTGTTAACAGGGAATTATTCTGGCACATCACTTCTTGCTTGTTGGACAAGTTACCTCTTAATTGGGTGCTGTAAAAGCTTGATGTATCCTACTTTTACAGAACCTTAAATGCACAAGGAACTGCTTCTTTGAACTTGGCCATGCCCATCCAGAACACAATATATAAATATCATTTTTTCTGTTTTTCCAGGGGTAAAGAAAACCAGAACTCCCAGAAGAGAAGCCCTAAGCAGCACACTCATACTGCTCCATGTCCTCATTCTTACAGAAAGCTGGTGAGTCAAACCAAGCACAAAACCAAGGAGCTCTCACAGACAACTTTATTACTGAGGTGAGACTGACTGATTTCTCTCTTCTCTACCGCTCTGAAACTTACTGGCCCTTACTATATTTCAGTCTTGTCATCTTTGTCAAAGCTGGCGAAAAAGGTGGATTTGAGAAGTATTGGGAGGCAATAACTCACTGGCAAACAGACAGAAATGCAGTTCCATAAACTTTGCCATATTGGAAATAAGGCTTAAAAAATCCTGTCTCCTAACTTACTTGTTATTACCAAGGTCACTTCAAAACAAGATAAAAAATAAAGATAAAGCAAAAATGTCTGAAAAAGTTATGTTAGGTGTTTCCCTCTGTATTTCAAGGGACCAAAAGTATGTCCAGTTTGCAAGAAAATGTATTTGTTAGGATGTTCAGGCTGCACTCCTAAGAGCAAACGAAGTATGGTTCTGCCTGGTGATGAAAATTGTGAGTAACATTGGAAAATGCACCAATTCTCCATCACGATTGTCAAAATTTAGCTGCTCTAAAGAGTAGCAGCCAATCTTGCATTTTGATAATGGTAATTCATTCATGCAAGAATAATATCAAAGTTCTTCATAGGTGTTTTGACCTCATGATAAGTCATCTTCCCGTTTACAAACATTTGAGTGTTTATTTATGGAGCTAACTGTGTACCAGAACAGTCACAAATGATATACTTCAACACACTTTCAATGTACCTAAACAATAACCCTGGTCAAAGGAGTAAGAGTGCTAGAAATACTTGTTTCCTCATCAAATTAAACCTGATTGTATTTCTGTATCACAAGGACCGTGTTTAATTGTTCAGTCCTTTAAAATACATGAACAACCAGAGTAAATACCTGCCAAAGTGAAGGATCCAAAAATCAAGCAATTTGACACCCTGCTAAAACCTCCAGTATTATCCAAATTCCTCCATTTAGCTTCTTCTTCAATCCCTATTGAAAACTTAATGGTATTTGTAGACTCTCCAGAAGGAAAATAATTGTCAGAGTCAAGGAAACATGAAAATTTGTCCCACACCTCTTCCATTTTTGAAGCTGCACTATGTGATAAGGTGAATTGTCATGAAGATCAGCACTCAGTGAGGTGACTTCCTTCTTCATTGTTACTAAATGGCATCTGTATAGTTTGGCCATTTTTTCCCCTATAGAGCACTTGATGTTACAGCACTAATGAAAATGAAAATTTAATATTAGCTGTGTGGCTATTATTAAGACCTGGTTCCATCCCAAGAAATCCTCTATTCCACCCAGTGTAGCTGTTTGAAATGCTCATATGGCATATGCTCATGTCCTGGAACACTCTGACAACTGCTTTGGCAAACAAAGCAGATCAGCCCCTTTTTCTGCAGGAAAAAGGCAAGAAAAGTGCTGGAAAACAGCACTGGAAGGAAAGGACAGAGAAGTCCTCACTGATTATGCTTATGCTCAGCACTGAACCATTTGCAGCTCCCCAGCTCTCCCTAGACCAACAGGCTTAACGTTATGTCAGCCCCTAAGACTACAAATCTGAAGGGTGTTAAAGCTGCCATCAAGATTTTCAGGCCCAGATCTCTCTGCCTGCCTGTGAAAAGCCTGAAATGGAGGAGATGCTTTGCTGCTGATCAGTCTAAAATTTAGAGGAGACAGGCAGTGCTGTGTTCAGCCCAGGACCCTAGTTCTGTGTGATGGCCTGTGATCCAGCTGTCTGCCTGTAAATGAAAATATCAAAAAGCTCCTTTTACCAGGCTAAAACCGAAGAAGATAATTTTACAGAATACATATATATATATACAAGCACACAGAAATGTAGGCCAATAGTATTAATAATTACTCCCTAAGGTCTTTGACACAGTATCCAGGGGGAAGAGGTAAGGCTCAGTATAGTCCATTAATCCACCCAAGCAGAGTACCCATGGCTGCAATATTGAATTAGCTTTTTCTGTGACCTAGATAAACTGGGGAAGAAAAATTTCAGGCCAGAAAAATTACCGGTAGGATTTAGCACTGCCAGATCATCCAAGAACTACTTAATTTTCAGTTTAATAAGAAAATTCTGTAGTCATTTAGTATGTTTCACCTTTTTAGTTTCAAAATATTTTTCAAAGTCAGCAACTGCTAGGATAACTTTGGCTTGGAGAACACTTCACTCATGGCTGAGGGTGGTGCGTTGCATAAAGATATAAAAACAAGATCACATAAACTATACTCTCTCTCTCTCTTCCTACCCAGAAGCACAGAGGGATGCTATGCAGGTGGGATGAAGCCAGTCAAGCTAGATGCCAACCACAACACATTCTCATGATGAGCGCACACAATTTTTAATGCTTTTTTTCATCAGGCATTTAGGCAGGATATACAGCAAGTAAGTGAGCTACCAGGTCAGCTTCACCCCATCTAATGCTTGAAGTGCAAATCTAGTGCAAATCTTCCGTCTCTGAGAAAAGCCATCTCTGGAGGATCCAGAAGCTGAAGAACTGCCCCTAGGGTTATCATGCAATGATTTGCCCTTAAAAATGGTTTCCTTCAATGCCCTTTTAAAGTATTGATTAGTTTGTGACCCAAACCTATAAACTAGAAACTTACTCACAACTGTTTTCACTTTGCTTATTCTGGTTGCAGGTACTGCTGTTATCAAGACAAGCTCTTGTTCAGTCATTAAAAATAATCAAACACTGTGTGTTGGGGTATCTGGTCTATTCCTCTGCAGAAAACTTCACTGCAGAGACAAGTAAAATTTGGATTTCTACATATTCAACATATGCTGTCAATATTGCTTTCTCACGAGGGGAACAAGAAGTCCAATCTCTAGAAATTTTGATGAAGTATTTCTATTCATAGGATCAAGGATTTCAGTCTTTAGGCTGTATACTTTTCATCTATTCCTAAATGTTCAAGTGTCCCTCAAGTCTGATTGCTTTGGCATCTGTATTACATGTAGACTTAGAGCATTGCAGAATGTGCTGGACTTCTTACAGTTGTGCAGTAATTTGTTGTTCATTTAATGTCAACCATCTGCTCAGACCTCACTTTTCTCCTACATGCAGCCTGGTTGAAATCAGAATTGACAGAATCAATATCTATGGTAAAAAACAGAGAATTCAATAAAAGAGTTAACAATGCAGGGATTTTGAAGGCAGCACAGAGTTGGCCTGTTTTTCTGTCAGCTACCTTCAGTTTCTACAGCATTTGAGTTATACTCCTCAAAAATGTATCTACAAAAACATCCAAGCATATTTTGTTCCTGACTTTTTTTTGTCTGTGCAAGGAAACGTGTCCAAGTGGCTTTAGAATAATAGCTCTATATATCTTTCTGAGGTATCTGCCTGACTTAAGCAGAAAACAAATGTCTGTGTATTGACTGAAAGGAGATTAAATTGCATCTGCTCTAGAAATAATGCTAAACCCACTACTCATAATAGGAGGCTGCCTGAAGCCCCTCTGTCCTCCATCAGTCTCAAGACAGACTCCCACTCTCCTTCGAGCTGGGTGGCTGTGACTAAGGATTATTCCTGGTGTCTCCTTCAAGCTCCTTGTGCTACCCATGGTGAACCTTTCCCAAGGTACAGGCAGAGCTAAATCCATTGGGACATTACCATACAGCTGGTGCATTCCCAAGCCAGAACACAAGCACGTGCCAAGAGAAGTATTTTAAGAAATTAATATGACTCTGCTATAATTCTGAAGTCAGAATATAACTTGTAGGGCAGTGCACTGGGACTATCTCTTGTGCTGGTATCCAACCATTGTATCTCTTCAGCAGTTCCCTGTATCATCAGCTACTGGGGTTTTTCTTCACAGATAATGGGTTCAGCCAGCCTTTTACAAACAGGAATGCTGTGGTTGGGTTCACTCATCTCCATATGAAAAATGCAGATATTTCAGAGCTGAATCAGGAGTTCTGTCCCCTGTCTATGATCGGGAGAAGGTTGTTCCTGCCCACATCTCTGTCACCCAGCACCATAAAGATCAGCCACCAAGTTGGATGGGAAGAGGAACTGTTGAATGGAGGCCTCTTCTCATGAACAGAGTAATTCTGTAGATGCTACCTCACACAGATATTAAAGACTCCTAATAAGCTTGAATGTTCCAGTGCAGGTTTACACAGTTCAATTCACCAGTTAGAGCTATGGTCAGTGCTGCACCCCTGACTGCCATGGGCTCCATGTGGTGCTGGCAATGGTTGTGAGCACAAGAGTTCTCCCAGCAATGTTACAGAAGGAGAAAAGGCAGCACAAATCATTTCACTGAGTATGGTTTTTGTTATCTTCAAGGATGAGTCACATCTTACCAAGAAATGGGCAATAAAGCGTGTGCTTCAAATTTACTGCCTTGATGCTTGAAGATGCCTTTATGCCTACACATAAAATAGGCAAGTGCTGAATACTGGGGGGAGCATACATGCTTGGTCAAGTAGCAAAAGAAAAATGTTCCCAGCTGAACAAAAAGCAGAAAATAAAATAGCAGGCATCAGCCTCCAGGTTTTTCAAGCTGTCTGCTTCTGTTGTTGAATCAAAAGACAGAAGGGACCTTTCATTGTTTTGAAACTCGTTCCTTGATCTTTCCGCTGTGTAACAGGAAAGACAGAAGAGTAGCACAATTAGATAGACCAAGCCAGAAAAATACATCAAACAAGAATATAAAAAGCCCTTGGCTACCTAGAAACCTCAAGGGCTTTTATGGGTACAAGAGCCACAGTTTTCATACAGCAAATTCCAAATGAAACTATATCCTCACCTTGGAGGAGTGGGTGAAAAGCCCATCATGTATATGAGAACAGTATCTAATAATTCTACACGAAACCCATTAATAAAAATCATTAGTAGCTATTTCCAATTTAGATGGAAATTGCATGTTTGATGAATTACCACTAGTTTAATTTGGGATGAATCCAGCAAGTATTGGGCTGTAATGACCTGGACCTGGATAAACTCCTGAAGGATGTTATGTTATTATTAAAGGCACTTTAAAATTCTTTTCTGACAGAGTTTCATGCTCCAAGTTTACCAACAGATACTGACAAAAGTATCATTCTGGGACCTTATTCATTCTTTTAGTTGTTGAAGCTCAGTGCCATTTCAGGGATTGGATATTCATAGCAACTTCAGAAATACTAAAGTCTTGCTTACCGTGAGACTAGAAATGCAAACTTTCCTTAAAACTTATTCATGACACCTTTGCTCTTTACAGCATAGTGTCACATCCCATTCAGAAATCTAAAATGTCTCCTGGTTTCATTCTTTTCTATGTAAGAGAATTTAGTATCACCTTCCCTATCCCTCCACTCATGTTATTTTATAACAATTCATATTCCTTTAAAATTCCTATTGATCCATGAAGAAAATACTCTACAAGACTTGGTTTAGGTTCAATAAATAATTCTTTCATAATTTTTGCTACATTACTAGGTAAATAAATATTTGTATTAATAAAAATAAAACAAAATCCTTTTTCCTCAGAAGCATTTGGAAAAGAAACTGCTTTTGTTGTCTTTGTAAACCATAACAATTTTTACTTTGACCTTAATATTTGACTGCCCATCCTGTTCATAATATCTCAACCCCTGTTAACACTGACCATAGGGAGGTCTATAATAGAAACTTATTAGCATGCTCAAGACTATTTTCAGCTCAGGATGAAATAGGATGTCTCAATACTCATTACAATAACACCCTGCTAGATTTGAGTCTTAGTAGTTTATAAAACACTTCTAAATCTTGAAGTGAAAGGTGATATACACTTCCTAAATATTATTACTGATTTTTTTACTTTCATATTCCTTGATGATCATCTTCTACATCATTTCCTAATTTAGAAAGAAAAAGCATGACAAAGCTGTTTAATGAGCACGTTGATCTCACACGTAGCAGATACTGATTGATTCACTCCTCATATCGTTTTATGATAACACCAGGTACATACATCTCTGTAACAGTTATGTTGAAATACTGACTGCCCATCTACTGGTTTGAAGAACCAGTTTATAAAATTAACTGTAGAGGCAAAGCAGTAAAAAACATGAATAAAATTCCTGGATACTCCTCATGTGAAATGATTAATGAATGAGCCAAAGGAAATCAATCTTCAAGAAAATATTTAATGGAGTCAAAATAAGAACTGCAGCTACAGCGCTAAATAAAGTCTAAGTCAGTTTTGGTTCATTTCCCTATACCCTAAATACACTCAGGTTGTAAACAGAACAAGGGAGGGAAGAAAGGTCCAAGGTACTTTCTGTATCTCTGAACTCATGCCCATACCCTGGCACAAACAAAAGGTCACATTACCCAGTCTCCTTACATGTGCTAGTGCTTGTGTCCTGCAGCTGCTAAGAGCCGGAATGTGTGCTAAAAATAACCACACAAACCAACCTCTCTCCTTGAGACCTGGAAGAGAAGTGCTAAGTACTATACTACAAGGCCCAGTAAACTCAGAAGAAAAATGGGCTTAACCAGCCAAACTCAAGCATGGCCACTCCAGCAAGTATCAAGAACAGTGAGCAGCATCAAACCAAAGAGCATGTTTACAGTAAACTGCTGAAATGCTGCCAACAGAGAGTTTTCAACATCCTTTTTTCTGATGCCATGTTTTCCACTTGATTCCCTTTTGCATGGGCAGCCCACCCTCCTGGAACATGACTGCAGTGGGAACTCACAGGGTGAGTGGTCTCCTGGAATACTGAAGAAAATATGTGATTCCTCAGGTCTTCACGCTGGGGAAGCTATGCAAATACAGCAGTGTGCCCAGCACTCTCCACTGGCCTCCAGGCAAAAGAAAAATGACTGGTATCTGTGCTCCAGAAGCCAGCCACAGTGGCTTGCTGGTTTAGGGCATTCTGCTTAGTGTTGGACAACTTCCCAGCGACTGCAGCCATCAACAGACAGGCAGAGCCACATGATGTGCTTGGCTGTACTGCGTTATTATTTTGGGCAGAGATAACAGACCAGGTCCATGAAATAGGTTTCTCTTTCTATTGCAGAGTAAAAGATGAAATATCTCCTGCCCCTCCTCCATCTCGGGTTCTCAGTGCACATTTCCATGGCAGTGCAGCACTGACAGGTGAGAACAAGCATAGTGTGTGAAGCTAAAGCCTAAGAAAACTTGTTATTCCATCTCTGATAATAGCCAGCAGTGCTGTAATGCAACCAGAATGTAACGCTGTCCTGGAGAACTCCAGGGAATTGCTACTCAGGGACTTTAGGAGCCGAGAGTAAGGCTTGTTATTCCCATTTCTCCCATCTTCAAGGACACACTTGTCCAGTCCCAGAGATAATCCTCTGCAGTGAGAGTCCCACCATTCAGCTGTGTGTTGCAGTTAGTAATCTCTCTTGTTTCTTTTGAACCCTCTGTGTAGTGCTCCTCATTCATGCTGTGAAGACAACTCACCTTTTGTTTCTTATTTACTTCCTCTGTTTGACCCAGGATTTTAGACTTCTGTCACACAACCCAGCAGAGGCACAGATTATCAGGGAAGTGACATTGACACCAGTGATGTCTACGTCCTAGTGACCACAAAATGTTTTTGAAAGCTTTGGGCAAGGATATCTTCCTCCAAGCTGACATACTCATCCTGGCAGTGTTGCTGTGCTGAATATGTTTTCTAAGATCTCTCATAACTTTCATGGAAAATGAAGAAATATAACAACTGCCCTACCGCAGGCAAAGTATATGTTTTTAAAGGAGGAGATGCTGGGTGATCACAGTGTGAGCCTCTGGCAATTTAAATGACCAACAGAAAGGTTGTACAAACAGGATGGAAACTGCTCAGCAAACATTACTGTTATCAATGCACACCACGTTTTCCACACTGTTTGAGCAGCCAAGGGAGATGTGCCATTGCTGGGGATGTGGGGATGAGTCATCTGCTGACTCCCAGCACCCAGCCGAGGGGCAGGCACAAGAACCAGCAGAGATGCTGGGAGTACTAGAACAGCCTGCACCACACAGTCTGACACAGCTCTGGATTATGCCAGGATGGGCTGTGTGACCTGAGAGCAACAGTGCAAGTTATGAATTTTCTAATGTGCAATGGAGAGTATGATGGACATATGCCTTGTGGGGATACAACCTGGCAGACAGATGTGTGAGACAACCTGTGGCTGCCCACCACCACCACGTCGTAATTACTGTCCCTCAACAACCCATTCTCTCCAAGGTCTCTAGAGATTTGTGTAGGAAAAGTCCCTTGAGCCATGACAGGAACAGGACAGCTCTGTGTATGCACATCTAGGCTGTGAGCAAACACCAGCTGGGTGAAAAGTTCAGGAGACTTTTCCCAAAGGAGCTGAAAATTGTCAAAGCAGAGATAAACCATAGCCTTTACAAATAACAAAAAGCTGTAATCCTGGCCAAGGTATGCCCCTTCAGCAAACCAAGCATGTATGTACTGGTTTGGATGTTTTCAGAATCAAACTGCAACACCCAAATAGTGTATTACAAAAACTTTTGTCTGAGAATTTCACAACTATTTTCTACAAACTCTTGTTGTCTGGATGCCCAGTAACTGGTTGCTCACAAATCCTTCTCTGATTGCAGTCTATTTTTTTCTTAGCAGGAAGATATCGTCACCATAGCTACACTAAATGCTTCAGTACTGCACATAGCTTGCCATCAGGGAAAGCTGATTTATTCATTTGAAATGGTATTTGTTGGATTACCTTCTCACAAAAGCCCAAATTATTTATTTTTTTTTAATGTAACAAAGCTGATTACAAAGTACTAATGTGGGAAGCCATTTTGGCTGCTCTCTTCTGGTTTTACATCATCAGTTCTCCATTGTGCCACCAGGTCATGCTCGTAACATCAGTGAGTTATTTCAACAGCAGAATTTCTTTTGTCCTTGCCAATATGCTGTCATCTGCTTTCCCAGTGAGGAAAGAAAGTGAATTTTTGGAGGCTCTGAAAAACAATGAAAACCAGTGGTTTCAGTGACCCCTGACTTTGCCTCTAAAGGTAATTTGTCAATGAGGTCTTGACTTTCTGATGGTTTGCATCACCTCCTTCCAGAAAAGTCTGATGATTTTGCCTGGTCTTCCTGAAAAGTGATTGTGTCACTGAAACACTGTTTTTCCCCTAGTGTATACAAAGATGAGGTAGCCACCACCTACAAAGAGCAGGAAGCACTGTGAGGGACTGGAACATTTCCAGGCATCACAGCTTCTGGACAGGAGGGTTCAAATGTGAACAAACATGTGGGGCACATGGACTGTGGCTGGAGGAAGGCAAGCACAGGTACTTAAGCAAACAACCACACTTGGAGCTAGCAGGAGGCACATTTCACACAGCCAGTGGATTTAACATCCCTTGGCAGCACCTCAGCGTGCTGAAAACTCTTTTCCATGAGATGTCCCAAGCCCTGGCTTTTCTCTCAATTGTACTGTAAGGGGAACAGACCAGGCCAGTCAATAGGGCTGTTAGTAGTTGAGAACACTCAGAAGTTGAATCCCCACTGTTGCTCTAAGCTCATCCTCAGACACCCCAACCACACCAGACCCACGTACCAGTCTGCAGTGGGAACCATGGCAAACACAGGCAGCCAGTGACAGCAGCACTGCCTCACTCATGCAGAGAGCTCCAACAGCCTTTGGCTGCTTCAGTCACACAGGAGGAAGTCAAGCTTAATTTTCATTCTCACAGCTCTTCTCAGAGAAAATTCCTTGTAGACCAGGCCAGCAGCCTGGCCAGAGGGACATGGTTACCCTGGAGGATCTGTTTGGCTTGGACCCTCCAGCTCTGTGGGACAGATCTGTAACAGCACAAAGCTTATGAAAATTTGTCAGCATCAGTCACACAAAAAATCTGACATTACTGCAGTACCTTTCCACAAGTGGATGAGAAGATCAGGGGTTGAACTAGATGAACTCCAGAAGTCCCTTCCAACCCTAACTATTCTGTGATTAATATAACCAGAATCTGAGTCTACCTTGTTGTAATCACAGCTCTACATGATACTCCAGCCAGTTCCTTTTATTGTAAATTTTAAAACTAATTACAATGGCTAAAGCCACACTTCAGTATGGGCAGAACCAATGGTCAAATGAATCCTATTTATGTTTACAAGATTTTATCACCTGAAGGCCCTTAGCAAAGGCAATTAGCCCATAGGAGGATGTGACAGCATTTGGGGTTCTCTGAACAACTCCTGAGCTGAGATGCCTTGCTAACAATTAATTAGTTGGAGATCCCTTTGGAAGTAATTACCTTCCACTGCCTATTAAGACAACACCTGACAAGATTATTTACCACCTCATTACGCTGCTTTGTCTAATTCAGCTGTGCTGTTTTCCACATTAAACACTATTAGAAAATCTCTTTTGTGTCGTCACTAGGCTAAATGACATCCAGCAGCTTTCAGGAGCAGTGTGGAAGGACGATAAAATACTGAACAACCCCAAACCAAACACCACAATCAAGGTTTTTATGGCCACATTTTGGCCAAGCACCACAGCCACTGCTGGTCATCTGAGGATATTCATAACAGATTTAGCTGTCCCCAAAAAGGATTAGCCTTGCAAACTGGAGGGGAAATGAATCCTCAAGCCACTGCTTTCATGATCAATAAATACCTTCTACAGTTGCCTTCCCATCTTGCAGATAAAAAAGTCATTTTTAGATGAAGACAATAATTCAAAACCTTGGAGGTTTAAAACTACATGTCAAAAAAAGTTTGATGACAGTGTAAAGTATCTTGGTTTGATGTTATATTGCATTTACCAAAAATATTAAATAATTAAAAGCCATATTGAGCCATAAATATCATAATTTTGGGTTAAAAATATCAGTAGGTCTTTTAAAATTGAAACACCTGCCAAGGCCAATGCTCTTCTGGGAAGAACTTCAGTTTTGATGGGCATTAATTTTTTTAGCTAGTTATTCAAATTCTAAATGTATACATCTTCTGTAAATCAATAATGACCTTCACCAAATACAGGAACAAAGCACCTACAGAAGCTATCTGGGGAAGATTTCAGAACAAAATCTGGTTTACCCAATTTGGAGGTATTTAATGTGCATGAACAGCACACATTTATCTTCATAATGTGGTTGTGCATTTTGTTCAGTCACATTTTATTCAATTCTTACAAAAAGTGAAATACATGCATTTTCTAAAAATTCCAGCAGCCAATATTTCTATTTCTATCCAGTTTACATCCATTTTATATAGACTAATTAGTCTCCACTTAAGGATTAGGGGGAGTAGGCTGGTTAGTTTATAAGTGTGTACACACCATATAGCAGCGTGCTGAAACCTGGTTTTGATCAGAAGCTTCAAGCAATCATTGCCTTAAAAAAAGGCCAATATTACAACTGATGATTTTGTAGTCAGAGGTGCTAAGTTTTATTCTGGCTCAGGAGGTATTCAGAAAGGATACATATTTCTCTCCAGATCTTCCTTGAGTTCCACATACGTTTTGGGACAGCAAGGCAAGCACGTAATGCTGCAAATGTTATATTGTTTTTTATGGCTAGAGCAGAAATATTATTTGGCATCCTAAGATGCGTAACTGTATTGACGCAGAGCTTCATTTGCATTTAAACCACTTTTTTTTTTTTACATACTTTGACTATTATTGCAAGTCTACAGTATCTGAAATATCAATGTTATTCTGTTTCCACTGAACTCCCTGCCAAACTCCTGCAGGCAGTGCTGGGAATGTAGTTCAGAGAGTTTGGTTCTGAGTGCCAGAGTTTTACATGTGATGCAGAAAAATGCTTTTTATCAGACATTTGACAAAAAAAAAAAAACAAACACAAAATTGTCCACATGGCCAGCAAAATGAATGGACTCCACTTGTGAGTGAATAGTGGCCTCAGAGGTTAGCAAGGAAAACTGGGCTCTGAAACTAGCACAGCTCAGTTTTCCCTTGACTCAGAGACTGGCAAATTAACACTCACTTTCTCAAATATGCTGTGAAGTTGAATTACTCAAAGTAATTCTTTTAGTCTTAAGAAGCCCTAGGTGTTGTTAATGATTATTCCCACAGCACCACCAATCACCATAAACCCCTTTTAGGTCACAATCAGGCAAGACCAAGACAGGATTCCAGGTATTTCTGGATTTAGTGCCTAATCATTAGAGAAACTTATCATACATCCTTCATCAAATTAGTTAGATCCAGACTGCAAGAGATATTTCATCATGCCAGGGTATAAATTACTAAAGTTAATATTGAAAATCAGACTGTGAAGTTACTCATCACAAGCCTGCATGAAAAAAAAACCATCTCAATTCTGTGCTTTGCCAAGCAGGACAACTGCAATCTATACACTGGGGAAAAAAGAGAGAAAAAAAAAAAAAAAAAGAGAAATAATTCATCCAAAGTTCTTTGAGAGTTTACAGCAGATATAAAATGTATCATCTGTTAGTCACCACAGAGTAATACTTAAATAGAATAGTCATTTCTTTGTCTAAGGGCTACCAGACACAATGTTTGAGAATTCAGGGCACAGACAGACATATAGAGAAAAGCACAGGGGTTTCTTTTCCTGTTGGAGATCTTATGAAGGATACTTATTCTGCATCAGACAGGACAGTTGTAACAGCTGGAAACTTTCATAATGGCCCTGGATCCACACATTGTGGCTTTTGTCACCTTCACATGCCATCTCTGAAAGGTGATAATGAATCTGCAACAGCCTGAGGAGCCTCAACCTCAAATGCAAGAGCCTCAATAGTTAGACCAGGACAGACTGAGATGGCATTCCCAAGTCACCCTCTATGAAATCACTTTTACTTCTCTTTGAAAACTTCTACAGGACAGGGTCATTGCCCAGTCAATGCCCAAGTTATCCAGCTTAACAAAGAAAATAATTTACTTTATTCCAAAATCAGAGCCAGCTTCTCATCTTGCTTGGCCCATGGAAATTCCATATGTACTACAAAACTTATCCTGACTTCATTAAGGAGAAGATCACAAGGTACTATGTTTGCTTAGGGCAACATTAGATTATTTAATGAAGTAAGAGAATATTTCGTGTGCTAGAGCCTGTCTGATAGAGCCTGCACTGTGCATACCATAATTTATAGACTTCATGGAAAAGAATGGTAAGTGTCATTCCAGAAAAGTGAAATGAGACAAATCAAGGAAATGAGCAAACTAATAGCCTGCATAGGTGTCAGTAAATTGCTTGATTTCCTCGACTTTTAATGAGATTATCTAATGAACAGCATTTATCTTTAATTGCCTATTAAACAACCAATGATTATGAACTGTTCTTTTTTTTTTTTTTTTTACTCAAACTGATTATTTCAAATTAAATGCTCCATTTCCTTGCTTTAAAAACACGGTGCTGTTTTGCACTGATAACTGCACCATCAGTGATAGAACCAGCTTGGAACCATGGTGGCTTACATTTACCAGCCCGCCCATTGTTTGAATGGGTCTCTTAAGAATATGAACTCAACAGCAGCAGTGATAAAACTTCAATGCAATTTCAGGGGAAATAATGCCCATTATTGCTCACAGCATCATTGCTGCCTGGTTTAACTCAGTTCATTTCACAAGTATAAGTAATAATTCCTATCAGCCTCTTGCTGCCCTTTCAATCAGTGACACAACAGGGCCACACAGACATAGCTGCACTATCTTACTTCCCAAATAGCAAAGGCATGGCAGAGAGGTCCTGTCCTGTACAAGGGACAAATCTTGGCTGCACTGGTGCTCGGGAAGCCCATGAGATCTGAGCACACTCAGATGTAAGGCACTGCTTATTCCCCGTGGGATGCAGCTCAAGTCCTTGAGGTCCTTGGAGATCTGCCAGCTGGAAGTTGCCCAGCACAGAGCATGGCAGGAGAGAGACTGGAGCGTGTTGCAGTCGTGCAAATACCCCCTGCGAGAGCAGGCACCCATGTTTGGATGGGGAGGGCTGGGGGGAGCTGGGGCCAACCCCACTGGTTCTGCAGCAGTGCAGTTCCTTCAACCCTTCCCAGCAATGGATGCTCCCTGGAGCAAGTCCTACAGTTTTCTGGTCCTTTGCTCTGCAGCAGATTTTAAAAAAATTTAAAAATCAAAACCATTTGCAGTAAACCCTTTGGCCTTCTGAAGTGACTGCAGATGCTCCACAAAAGGCAGCGCCTGGTAGCTGAATCTGTCACCACTTCTAAAGGGAGCTTTTGGCCCCTTGAGGACTAATCTGATGACCTGAGATCTGTAATTGCTGCTCCCTTAAGCTCTAGTAGATAACCCGATGCATAAATCACCACAGCAATCCAAACACCAGAAAAGCGCTGCTTGTTTTTGTTTTCCCAGCCCTCTAACAGCTTTCCCAGCTTCTGAACATGATATTCAGAGAGGAGAAAAAGGAAGCGCAGGGCAGCCTAGCAGAAAGTGGTTTTGTAGGGATTTTGGCGAAAGGGTTCTCATCACTAAGCTATAAAACAAAAAGAGAGTTGCACTTGTACATTTTAAGTGTTAAATATTACAGCTGGTTTCTCACTGAGAGCAGTAAGGGCTGCTATGGTTCCCCTATTATTGTTTGAAAGAATGCATTACTTCAGAAAAAGCCAGCAAGTTTATCTGACTGGTGGAGAGAGTTCAGGTTGTCTCTCCTGTAAGGCAGAGGCAGCAATCACTCCATCGCTGCAGTGGGGTTTGTGCCTCCATGGCAGCAGCTGCAAAGAGAGTGAAAACAGTGATAGTGGGTCTGGCTCATCACTGCACAGATTTACTTTTTTTATTAGGAAAATCCCTTCTCAGTCACACCTAAAAGCACCAGAAAGCCCTTTCCTCAGGCCCTCGTGGTGCTCAGTTGCTGTTCCAGCCTCTGGGAAGCAAGGGTGTTGGCATGTGTTACTATCACACTCTTCTTTACTCAGTTCACTGAGTTCAGGGAGTCCAAATACACATCAATTCACAGCTCCAAAATCCTCCAATCAGGCACGTAAGTGTCAAATTCTCTGAAGTTTCAATCTGCTGTAGATTATATTTGACTCAAGCTGCCACTGGCTGATAAGGCCCTCAACTGTTGAGTTTATGCAGAATATTCAAGTCTGTTTCAAGAGACCATTTCCAGAATAATTCTGTCATTTCTGAGTGGCCAATAACACTAGAAGATTCCAGTGTTTGAAAGCTTTTTTAAGATGGCTTGCCAGTCCTCAAAGTGTAAACCACCTGGATTAATTTTTAACCACATTCATTCCAAGAATGTGAAACTAATTGGTTGCTAAATCATTAAATCAATTCATAAATAAGTGGTAACAAGTGTTCCTAGCTACTTCGATGAGGATGAAAGAGAAAGTTAGATTCAAAAGTCCCTTTTTTTTTCTTTTTTTATTCCCTAAGGGCTTGTGTCTTGCATGGGAAGCACATATTTACCCTATTTACAAAGATAGTTTGTTCACTGTCCCAAACTTCAAGTAATCCAAGTAATCTCTCTTGTTAGCCTGAACACATTCAGTCTAATTCAATCAATGGAGAAAGCTCAGAGAACAGAATCAAAACAGTAACAGGAATACAGCCAGCCTTTCCACATCAGGATAGCACCTCTTGATCTTCAAGACAGTTTATGTAGCCAAGGCAAATGTGAAGCAGATTCTGTATTGACAAACCAGCTGGCCAGGACTGTCCTTGGAAAGCCACCCTGAATGACCACCTGGAGGGTAAAGTCCAGGGGTTTTGGACACTTGAGTATGAGCAGCCATGAGATGAAAAATTAAAGACATTATCTAATTATAGATGAGATACAGTCGTGTTGGTCACCCATAAAACCCTTTCTAGTCAATGTGGGTGTCTATATTAGGAATCCTGTGTAGAAATCACTGTTTCTCTTGGTTGAATATAAGGGAAGCTGGCTCCCTGAGCCCATGTCAGGGAATCCTGATGATTCAGGGTCAGTCGGATCCTGCTCAACATATCTGCAGGCACTCCTAAACTCTATTGGACATAAAATCTATAGTCTGTAACTTGCAATCTGATGATGCAAGAAACTGTCTCTTTCTCCACTTTTGTTACAGCTCATTCATTTGCTCTGTAGCTTCAGATACATGGCATCCCTGGCCTGGGCTGTTTACATTTCCCCTGTCTGAGTTAAAAAATAAAAGATACTGTCAGGATACTATTTCTTTCAACAAATTCAGGGAAACTTTCTCTTATGTGAGGCAGTGCTTGACAATGTGCACACTAAAGTCTACAGTTCTGTCCTGAATGTTTGGATTTACTGCAATTCCCAGCTGTGCTCAGTGGGATTGCAATTCAGGAAACCAGATGAGTAGGGTATAATTCTCTTCTTCTATCCCAGGCTGATAGCCCAGACTGCACCTTTGCTCTATGTAGACTATGTATTTATATGTTTTTTGTATGGGTAGATATTTAATGTGCAAGAGAAATACAGGTCAGAAAATGCAGGGGCTGTTATGAATTCTGATTATGTTGTTATCACTGGAATCTCTTTGATAAGAGAAAACAACAAGTGTGCTAGGTACCAGACAGATATGAAATGAAAAAATTAATCTGAACTCCAAGACCTGAGAGAGACTGTTGTCACATCCACAAACAATAATGCCCCATAATTACCTTTCACTGTACAGCACATCTGGGCCTGGAATAAGTGGAATTTTGCCCTCTGCTAAGTCGTGTCAAGTTGTGCTAATTAGGAAGCTGTCGGTCTGTTTCTGCTTCTTCTACTAAATGATTCAGTCACCTGTGAGTTACCCAGCCATGCTTATCAGCCATGATTATCCACTGTGTGTAAATACCCTGAGAGTTCACACTGGGTTTCTTCAGGCTGTTCTCAGCTCAGATAAAGCTGATTCTCTCCTAGCTGAAAGCCATCTCAGTAAGGACGCGGCCTGATGAGGATGCTGCCAAAATAACAAGTAGGGGATGACTGACTTGGTGACTAAAGGTCTGTGGAGCAAGGGCAAGGAAAAGCAGATTCAGTCCAACAAAGTGTTAGGGCAGCTTCCTCAGGTAAGTCAAAAAGCTCAAGTTTGCATAGGGAGGCTTCATGTATTTATGCATAGGAAATATTTTCTAGCTTTCAGAATAAGGGACCTGGAAGCTTTTACAGAGGTAGAAGATCTTGAGTGGTTGTTTAGAAACAAGATTCCTGGCATACTCTGCTCACAGCACTTTGGAAATTGGCAAGATGAGCATCCCGCATTGTATGGCTGCTCTGCTGCTTCTGTTCCTGGAAAAGTGTGAAATGAAAAAATCTTTCAGGAAAGAAGGCTAATCAAATTGGTCTCAAATTCCTATGAAAGAGACCTCTAATCAGTGAATCACCATTCTTAGCAAGTAGCTTTCAAGTAAGTCACTGTCTGGATGCTTTGGTTCCAGTGACTCAGCAGCTAACCTTTGGTACACAGCTGAGCTGCTGCCAACAGCACAAGGGAGGGAGTACATAAGGCCCAAGGGAATTTGTATGACAGAGGGTGCCCTTTCCCAAAAATGCCAGTCTGGATGGCAGTGATGACCTCACATTATCCCCCTTAAGGAAAACATATACATGGTAAATACCACTCAGGTCACAATTTTTGCTAGGGCTTGAACTCCTGAAACACTGCACATCAAAGCCTGTGCTTCTGTAGCAGCTATAAAACCTACATAAATATAACACACATTTTCCTTTGCTCCTTCCTGCCTGAGTGTACTTTGGCCTGATTATTTCTGTATGTCAGATAGCAATTTATCATCAGCAGTAAGTAGAAGAAAAAGGCACAAAGGAGAAGAACATGAGGTCAAGCACTCCAGGGTGCCCAGAAAGACAAACCCAAAGCTTCCAGTGGGAGCTATAGGATTTGGCACCATTATATCACACAGACCTTGCTGTGTAGGGCTGTCTACCTTTGCCATATGTAGCTCCGTGTGCCAGTGCTTGCTGCTTTATTCTGCAATGTGAGCTGCACAGCTGCTGGAACAAACACAACACGTCCCTGATTTTCTTTCCATGCCCTGTCTACAAACAGAGAAAATGGCCAGATCCATTTGGCTTTTTATGAAAGCAGAAAGAAGCCAAAAGATGTTGGATATGAAAGTTTGTTAGTTGGCATCATTACCCTTCCTGTACAGCAGGAGGAGATGAGGAAAAGCATCCTTGATCTTCAGAGCAGGGATATGACTCTAGCTAGCATGGATCTATTAGGTGTTCCTGCAGGGATGCTGCCCACACAGCACTCCCAGCCCAGGGTTAGGTAAAAACAGAGAAAAACAGGGTGAAAGAGGCCCATGTCCCTGAGAGCCAGCTCCACACTGAGCAGTGGATTTAGGGCAAACCATGCCCAGGGCTCCTCCTTCCCCAGCTCTGATGTCCATGGGACACCTCTTGAGGCTCCCACCAATGAGAAGACTTGTGCTAGTTTATACCCACTGCCTGTAGGGAGTAATTATGTCAAGTGTGGGTGTCTCTTTTGAGGTGCCACCACACCAGCTCCTCTGTGGTCGGCACACTTGGCTCGTAGCAGGACAGAAGATACTCCTGACTTCCTGCTGTGTAATGAGCCCCAGGAACTCCTGAAGCCCCTGTGGAGGGGAGAACAAAACCTCAGCACTGCAGATGAGACTGAAACCTTTGCTTCACAAAGAGGTAATTCTGCTTTGTCTGTGAAAGTGGCACTGGAGAAAGCTCTCTTTTCTCAAAATTCCTTCCACTTGTGAAATTTTCTAAGCAGTATCTTGCAAATGTTGCATTTCAGCTTCTCACCAGCTATTCAAATTTGATCTCTTTTTTTCTCTTCAACCCTTTTTAAAAATATCTTTGCACCCTGAAGTTTAATAAGCTGATTTGGGAACACTGATGATACATGACTATCTTGAGGCAGAAGTAAAACTATTCAGCTTGTGGTTCATGCCTTTCTCTCACTAAATTTTCCTGCCCATCAAGAAAGGCATTAAACAGGTGAAAAGTTTTAAACCACATAATTCGTGCAGTACAATAATAGGCCTGGCTGAATATTCAAGTTAAAACAGGGCACTGATTTTGGCAGAAATATTCCTATTTACAATAACAAAGACATGTCATGAATATTTATCATTATTCGCAGCCTCTACTGCCGTCACTCTGCTCACCATCCCACCCACATCTGAAAGAAAGAAACCTAAATTGATATTGATTCTGACTAACTCAAAATGTTAATCCCTATGAAGTGTAGTTCAAATGCAGCTTGTATGTCGGTCTTCACTTGGCAGTTGCATGTCCTTGTTTAGTAAAATCCCAGTAGCACAGAGCACTCAAAGTTGAGGTTCTTACCTACTGTAATTTCTGCAGCATGACAAATGAGCCTGGGAGTTTCATCTCAATGATGTGGCCAATTTACAAACTCTTCCAGGACAATTTTCATGAACTGGTTTTTTGCTTTTCTATTATGCCATCAGTTGTTTTTTCTAAGGAATGCCTTTTTTAAAAAAAATACTATAAGTTTTCCAGTAAAAATACAGTCAGATTTATTTAGGAAATATGGATGCCTTCAATGCATACATTTACCTCTGTGTTAATCATGACCTCCTCATTTCAATCAGCACAGAGTTATAGAGATGAGATGAGCCTTAAGTGGAGGGTCTGCCACCTGCTTTCTCCCAGCCTCCAATCTCACATATTTATGTTGTGAACTCTCTATTGCATGGACCATCTCTTGCTACACACAGGTGCATTCTCTGCTTCAGGGAGATCCTCTTCCTAGAGTAGAAATGTACTCAAAGCAGTACAGTGGTTCAAATTATTAATAATTGTGATGATAATGATGACAATAGATAGCAGTACACTGAGAAAGCTTTGGGGGAAGAGTCTTTGGCAGGTAGAGCTACTACTGGGACAAGGCTGTTTCAGCTAGCTTTTATCCTCAGTTCCTCCAGATGTTCTTAACATCCTTGTGTCAGATTTTGCCACCTAAAACAGACAACTGAGCCTGGAACACCAACAATGCCTAGTGCCAACAAATCTGTAGAATAACACTCATCAGGTTCTCAAAGCTGGACTGACCTGTGGGGAAGATGCTAGTACTGCTCACAGGGCAGGAACAAAGCACTGGATCTTTGATGGATAAAAGGGGATGCTTTTATTTTCCATCAGTGCTCTGGGAACAGAGACGCTTTTATTCTGGAACCTTGTTATCTTAGAAAATATTACTGGCTTGATTGCTGTGGATACTAAAGAGGTTCAGGCCAACTATGGAGCAAGTTCATTTATATAATCTTATAAAGGGGTTTTATTTTTATATGACTTTTGACCTCAATTCTAAAGGAAATGTCAATCCCCACTGTAATGTGAGGTCCAGGGAATGCAGACACGTCAGGCATTTCCAGATCATCTGCAAGACCTTTAGCAGTACACACAGACAAGCAGGGCTCTCTAGCACAGTGCTAAAGACAAGGAATGGACAGATTGCTTCTCAGCAACAGTGGAAACAAAATCTGAGCAGCAACTTTTTTTTTATATGCCCAGGGCTGACAGATGAAGCATGAGCAGACACCTGAAAGAGGGGGAACCTGGGGAAAGGCACAGACTGGCTTCCGAAGGTGGGATCTCTCAATTTTGATGTGTGAGCTCAGAGAAACCAGTACCTGGTTTTGGTCCTCCCAGTTCTGTTTGATGGTCCCATCTATTTACATAACTCCCTCCTCCTGCAGGAAGCTTTTGGGGCACTGACCTACAGCTTTTGCTTTCTGGAAATAGATTTGGAAAGGAAATTGTACTCTACCAAAAGCAGAAGATGTCTTAGACCCAAATGCTTCTATATCCCTGTAGCCTTCCCCTGGCACAGCAGGTGCTTCTGTGCCATGACCTGACCTTGTAGCACTCAGCTCCTCTTCAGAAGCAAACCCAAACCCCACACTGCTACATACCTGCAGAATAAGCAAAGCATTAAGAACCAGGCTGTGTCCTGTACTGAAAACAAGTTAGCTGGATTTCTTTGGTACTTTTCAAAAGATGTTTTTTATTGAACAATATCCTCAAGTCCCAGGTCCCTCTTCCTGCAGCATTATCCTCATCTGCAAGCTGTTGACTGATCTGCTTGCTGCTCCCAGAAAATTACAAGACCACATGTCTGGAGTCACAGCAGTTCCCTTCGGGGAGCTGGGTAACCGATTTCAAGACAGCCATGTAATTAGCAGGCAGCCTACCACCATCACACTAAAATCAGAGGTTGCTTAAGAGAAGATAGTTTTTGTCCTAGGTCTTCAATGCACATGACAGTCAGTAACTTTATTATTTCATGAGGCAACAAGGCCCTGAACATTCACATTTCAGAGAGGCAAACCATCTGAGACATCCTGAGTTCCTAAAATATCTCCACAGCTCCAAAATCAGAGCAGGGCTCTAGCTCCAAATACCGTGCTTGTTTTGCTGGCTAGCATTACAGCTCGGGGAATTGAACAAGCAGGTAGCAATGTGTGGAAGGAAAGCAGAGCTGTCCCCAGGGATCCTGCACAAGCTCCAGGCTCCTGGCACGGGGGGCTCCCCCTGCAATGGGGCTGCTGCAGATGGAAGGACTAGAGAGAGCATGGGAAAGCTGGCCCCTGCACTTGACCTGTCTCTCATCCCAGCAGAGCCAGGAACAAGAAAATGGCCTTGCAGAGGGGAAACTCCAGAAAAAAATTAAAATGGGAGTCAGAAAAAGACAAACTCCAAAACACACCAAAAATGCAATGGCAAAACACTTGCTGGTACTCATAGGATGCCAAATTAGTGTTGTTGGAAGGGAATGTAATCCTTGCTTGGGGTTTGTACTAGGATTTTTGAATGATGATGAAAATGAGGCTTCCTCTCAAATATCCAATTGCAGCAGACACACCATGATTTGTTGTACTTGGGGAAAAAACTCACATCTCCTTCTCACCCATTCAGGTTCATGACTTACCTTTCCCACACCATGGGTCTTTGTGAAGACTAACTGGCCTTGACTACAGGACAGGCTGACAGGATTAAATGACACTTTGAAATCTTTGCTGCAAGCTGAATCCCTTTTTAGCACGCTGGGAATATAAGCAGATTTGGAGCTGGTTTAATTGGCAAACACCCCAAAGGACGGTTGCCTACAGGTTCACATCTGTTGCTATTTATGTGTGTGCATAGTGATGTTCAGGTAAACTTTTCCTCTATTCTTCAATATACCTGCAATTCAAACACTTCTATTATATAAGATTTGGCAGATGTCTGATGAAATTTATTAGGAACGGCATATATATTTTTTAATTTAACTGAGATATTTATCACTTTCAAATTTAATATAAACCATCTGGAAAATTATTATATAGCCATTAAACTAAATTCTTTTGCTTGGAGATTTCATGTATGGAGAGAAGCTACAATGGAAAAGTCAGATTATGGATCCAGAGAAAAGGCAAGTCTCCTTCCTCATGTATAATGAGATTGTTCTGACCTCTAATTTTTATCCCTTCCAATTCACTGAAGGGCTACACATTGACTGCTTGATTCAAAAGCTGACATAAATGAGGTCCCAAGTACAGAAAAAGAGCCTGGTGAGGACAGATTTAAGTCTAGCTGATTACGACAACTCAGTTCACTTCTGCAAAGTGCTGTTTTATGTTTTTTTCCTTTTAGTGTGAAAAAGAACTTTGCTTTGCAAAGCAAGAGCTAAAGCTGTTTCTGAGCAGACTTTCTTCTCTTCTGAGAGCCTGTAAAAACCATACATCTTGTACAAATGTAAATCAGGGTTGGTGATCATTTAATTCTTCTCCCTTTCTCCAACTCCTACTCAGCCTTCACACCTATTTTCTTCTTTGCCTTCCTTTTCTCCTTCTCCACCCAACTCCTCCTCTCTCTTTGTCACCCCTATGGCAGAAGGTTGTCCCTATTGCAGCCAGGTCCAACCTCACAGCTGCCGAGACTTCCAATTTAACTCCTTATTTCACGATTAACAGAGCAGAAACGCACCTTTCATTACACTCTGCCTGCTTTTCTTCCCTTTCTGTTCTTCCCCACCAGCAACCAAGCCCCCACTGTGCCACCTTTAAAGGAGAGTTCACCCCTTACAGCCAGCCTTGGATTGGTCACCCCATTTTAACCCATTGGTTACCATTTAACCCAATGGTTACCCCATTTTAGCCCATACCATCAGCATACCTCAGTGTTCAACTCACTTGGGGGGAATTAGAGTGAAACAACACTGAATGATTGGTGTTTGTAATTATACATATGTAGGGTTTATTGTAGAACAATTTGGTTACACAGGAAATCAGGTATGTAGGCATTTTGGTTGTTGTTATCTACAGTAATACAACAATATAAAAGCATAAAAATATCACTTCAGAAAATGTATAAGAAAGAAAAGGATAAGAGCAGAAAAATCTCACCACACATAGGCCTTGGGAAGAGGCTCAGCTGTTGCAATTTCAGCATTTATTGGTCGAAGTGATGGTCACTGTCTTAGTCAAAGTGACAGTTGCAGACTGGGTCTATCAGATGGTGAGGAAATCCCCAAAATACAGACTCTGTTGGGTTTATATTCACTCAGGCTGGAGTAGAAATGCCCAGATACCTCCCCTGGGGCGGTGAGTTTCAAATGGATGATGTAATGTTGTGGATCATGGGACACTTCGGGAGTCTTTGACACCTAAGATACAGCTGCATATTACATCAGTGCCTTGAGACCACTACAGCCCATGATGGCCCATCAGCAGAGATGGACACTTCCAGACTACATGTGAGTGTCCTGGTACTTCCCCACAGCTGGGTTCACTTGGGGAAGGACAAAGAGACAATTCCCCACCGCACAAAGTTTGTCTTGTTTCCTTATCTTTTCAACACCAGCTGTAGCCTGAGGAGAGCTTTGCTCACCCTCTGTGCCTGGGCGGGTACTTTGCACATTGGCAGCTTCTCCCGAATGTCTGAACCATCAGCATTCCAGTCTCTCTTCCAGTATCCCTTGTAGATATATTCTCCTCCTTCAACCTGGGACGACTGGACAATAACACCACCTTTATCTTATCTCAAGTTCCCTTCACAGTCCAAATTCCAGTTACTAGGCATATTTGGGCAGGGGTGGGATTTGGTGCTCACAGATGGACAGCTGTGTCTGCAGTTTGCTACGGTGGGCAAAAGTTCTTCAGTGATTTTAGCAATGTTTAAGTCATCAATAATTTCAGTCTCTCAAACACGGCTTACCTCAATTTAAAAGTCTTTGCTAGTAGAAGGCACTATGTAAGAGCCACAGACTAGCACTCACTTGGAGATCCATGCAGTCTCACCCATTTGTCATCCAGCCCCCTCCAACTGTCTTCCCAGCTGAAGTCTAGAACTGAAATGATGCTTTATGAAGCCCTAGAATAGACATGAAGCTTTAGGAAGCCCTAGAACAGAAATTATGCTTTATGAAGCTGACCTAGATATAGATCAGTAAGCTGGTGAAATCTGCAACAGAGTAAGAAAAATGAATGAACTCAGTGAGCAGCTCCATCGAAACCCCAGCCTAAAGAGCCTCAAGAAACCACATTAAAATGGCAATTTGAATGAGATTTATGGCCTTCAGCTCTATAGCTGGGGCATCAAGGGTGGTGAAGGCTAATCAGCCCACTTAAATCACTGCAAGTACCTCTGAGCTTCCTCTGTGTGGTCTGGCAAAAAAAAAGGAACGATGAGGGGGAAGTGTGGAGGCCGGGGGGAAGTTGTGGGAGTGATTGGCACCTTATCAAAGGAAGAGAATGCCAAGCAGTGGAAGGATCAAAGGAAAATACACATCATCGTGTATGCTGGTCCTTCATTCCTAATAGCAGAGAAGTATCTAGTGGGATTAAAAACCCTCTGGGACAGGGACTGTGGCCTAGATCTGCAAATATGCAGATATACTGAATTCCCATTGACATTTCTTTGACCATTAGGGCCTAAATATCTTTGCTATAAATCCAAGTACCTAAAAAAGTTTTCTATATTCAATCTCACAACTATGTCTTGTATATAACTTACACATACACGTGTGTGCACCTTTGCAGTTTTACCTCTGGTGATGTAAAAATGTGCCTCAGCCTGGAAACCCCAAAGGAAACATTCCCTGGTATAAGTTCCCAATTTTCCATATCGTTAAATTGTTACCATAGTGCTGACAAGTACTGTCTCTGCCAATTCCCAGACATGGCTCAGGCTTGCACATGGAGCTGACACCACTGTCAACACACAGAGTGGATGGGGTTAGGCTACACCATCTGAAGTTTGTCTGGAGGACATGGGTCACCCCACAGCAGCAGGGCTTAGCATCAGGGAACAAGTACAGGTGAGTGCCTTTAGCCTCATCCAACCACAGGCATTAAGCAAACTGGCCAGGGCCACAAAGATCTGTGTCAAGAGAGGAATCATTATGTCCAGGGCTCTTCCTACAGGTGATTCTTCCCATCATGGAGGCAGTGCAACCTGTGTGGTGACCCAGTATCTCCAGTTCTCAGTTCACCCAGAGCTCCAGCAAGAGACTTGGACTGTTTAATAGTAAGGGTTTGCTGCTGTTCCAAAGTACATTAGAAGCTGAAGCAGCCCTAATCAAGCACAAATAAAAAGGAAGATATTCCCTGCCTTATTTATAACCTCGTTATTAGGAGGAGTCAAAATGCTTTGTAAATGCACTGTCTCCTCTCCAGATGACAACACAACACATGTCAAGGAGCCTCTCACCCTGAGCAGGGGCTCGGGATGATGTTCCTTTGGCTTCAGCAATGCTGGTCTGCTTACTCTGCACATTGGAGTTTTGAGTCCTGAGTGACACAAGGCATAGAGGAAATAGAGGAAGACTTCAAATCCACTTGCTTGTTTATCTGAGCTCTAGCCTAGAGCAGCTCTTGCAGCAATAGCTGTGACTTGTCCCTACTTCTCCTTCTCTGTGGCGTACAGCACAGGCAAGGGCAGGGGTGGGGAGGCATTGTAAACAGAGGTGAAGAGACCAAGTTTCAGCTCCAGGTCTGATGCTTGAACCACTGAATAGGACTTCTCCTCATGGTTTACACAGAGAAACAAAGCTGAGTTTTTCTGTTCACACAGTTAGGATTTGGGGTGCCTTTGGGCAGCTGAAATGCCATGTACTGAGAGAACAGACTGTATCAGTTCAATGGGAACTGTCTCTTCACAACCCCGTATGGCTCCCATGGAAATGATCTATCTGACCTTTGTATCACCACTTCGCTCCAGCTTTCATCTTCTGTTTTCTTATTTGCCCTCAGTGGCATTTTGGTCCCCCATTCTCCTTCCACCACATGCTGGCCTGGAGGAACGAGAGCACTGTATTAACACTGAGCCTCTGCTCTTGCCCATCTTTTCTCCCTAGTCCATTGTAGTGGTGCTATAATAAAAAGACCTCATCTAGTATAGCTCCCTGCCTAGCTGATACTCTCACTATGCCAGACAATTTGGAAAACCACGTAAAAACTCCCTTGCCCCTAAAAGCTCATAGCAATTAACTGTCTGCTCAATATTTATGTACCCATGATCACATAGAAAATGGCAGAATTAGCAACAATTTCTGCCCCTTGCCTTGACTGCAGTGCTCCCACCCATGGCAAATGATGACTCCTCTCCCATTCAAATGTTGCCCAGACATTGTTTGTCTTTAGCGATGCAGGCACAATAAAGGTGCACAGCGTCATGGTACTCCCAGGCCACTGAGACTCTCACCCATGCTGGTGGGGCAGGATTGTGTCTGCAGCTCTTACCTAACACCCACCAGTAACAGACTCCTTGGAAATACTTCCTCCCTGCTGCCAGACTCCATCACTATATATAACTCCACTGTTATCTGTGAAATGTAGAGGAGGCAGAGTGAAAATCTATCAACAGGAGTATTTTAAATGCATGCAAAAATATCTTTCAAAATATATTTTTTGAGGCTGGGGCTAGTAGCAGTTTGTTTATATAACGTTATTTTTTTAGTAGCAGCTGATTAATAATAATCAAACCTGTTTGTAGCAACAATTATTTTATGGGTGGACTACTTTCAAGCTTGGTAAAAAAATGCATTCAGGTTTTGTATTTATGGCTATCCCATGTGTTTTACCAAAGGAAAAGTGAGGATAATCAACAAGGCTCAGTGTTCAGCTGAAAAGTGAATAAAATGGGGCCTGTAGGCAGGCACAAACTGGTACAGTCTTGGTCACCTTGCAGGTACACCCAGACACGCAGAGCAGCATCTTGGAGACAGTGTCCCCACAGCCACCTCAGGAAAGCAGGCAGGATGGAGATTCATGGATACAGCTACATTCCCATCAATACCTCTGCTTGTAATAATGGCAAAAGACTGGCAAACTGCTGGGCAAAATCTTTCCATTCATTCTGTGGCACAAACTGAGCTATTGAGCAAGCTCTGCTGCACACTCTCTGTGTATGACTTGGCATGGGGAAGTCAATTTGTTCATTTGGGACAGATGGCTGGTTTGGGGCTTTTCTTTAACTGAGAGGTGGAGTTAAAACACCCATTGCAATAAATAACACCCAATGTGGCAATAAAGCTGGCCTGATTTTCATTTCCTGAATAAAGTTCTGTCCATTTCTCTCCATCCACTGCAAAGAATTTGCAGGATCTGTCTCTCTATGGTTAATTTTAATTTCCTGGTAATGTGATTGCCTTATAAAAAATGAAATGCTGCAGAAAAATATGTGTATAGGATTTGATGTGTGTGTGAGACTAGGGAAAATGCACTGCAGCTTTCTGTTGTATTTATGAGATGATGTGTGTTTACCCACCTCTACACGCTATTGTCCATATTTTATGGACTGAGTGCTTGCAATTTCCATCAAATTAGTGAGAGTTATTGGTGTCCTTCACACCTCAAATAAGTAGTCATATTAAAGGAAACTCATTCCTGTGTACAGAAACTTTATGGCAGCACAGGACACCCATCATCTCCTTTTCCAGGGACATTTTCCAGTAGTAACCCAAAGCACAGAGAAGGTTTATGTGCAGGGAGTTAGACTCTGTGCTCAGGTACAGGCAGCAGTTTGTGGTACAGCCCAGACCACAAAAACTCCTTTTCTGAGCTTAATCTTTTTCTTAAAAGAATGTTTTCTAGGTCAGATACCAAGTAGCAGCATCTTGGAACTTCCCCTGAAATATTTGCCATAATTTCTCTGAAGTCATGCCTATTGCCTGAAGTCTCTCTTCTGTAGGAAGAAAAAAGTAGATCTGCGCTAAAGAGCAGACCCAAATCTGACCCATCATCTTTGCTGTCTCCTTTGGTACTGCTAATCTGAAAAGTGCCTCAGGTTTCTGAGATATTTGTCTAAGAGACATTAATGGACAAAAACTCACTATAACTTATTTTGTAAGTGTATCATAATATAGCCAAAACATATCCAAAGAGGCACCTTGCAAAATTCAGGCTTTCTTACTGCTTTTTCCTATGTGACTTCCTAAGAGAGGCGAGAGACAGAAGCAATGAAAGGAAAACCTTGAATACCATCCTCTGTAACTCTGTTGCCTTCGATTTCAGATAATAACTCAAGTCTGATCTGTAGCAGTACCAGATGACTGAGCCCTTCATACATCACCTTTTCCATGAAACCTGGATGAAACAGCCTTGAAATGAGAAGGTCCCAGTTCTCAGTCCATGTCTTGCACAAATGCCAGAGCCAGCCCAAGCACCAGCCTGCACCAGTCAGCATCTGCTGCCCTGCCTAAGTGGCACCAGCCCTGGTCACTGCCAGGAACAATGTGTTGGCTCTGCTGATGGCTCACATATGGCACTCTGCAGCAGAGGAGTCACCACTTCCCCTGTGCTTGACCCACACTGACACCAGAAGTGATCCTAGAAACACCAGCTGACTCTGAGACAGCTTTTCTGACTAAACTGCCCACTTCGACAGCCAAGAGTTCTAAAATTGATTTGGGCTGATGGCAAGCAGAACTGAGCCAAGTGCATGAGCTGGCAGCCAGAAGGGCCAACCGTGTCCTTACCACAAGCTGCTTTGGGTTGTACCTACAGTCAGAGTGATGTAGTCAGAGAGAAAATCCTATGTACAACCATTCTGCAACTTTTTGCACTAAAACATGTTGATTTTGGCAACATTTTGATATGAAAATCTTCAGATCAGCTCTCATCAGGTTTAGATGTGTAGGTTTAGACAGACAGTTGCCAAGCTTGTTGTATAACTGTTTAGCTTTTCACATCCCAGAGTACTGTGAAATATATAGTACATGCTAGTACCATTTCATATCATGTAGGTACAGACTGTGCATTCCTGCACACTGACCCAAGAGAGGCTGTGCCAGGGCAAGGCTTCCTGCCTGTTTGGGCTGGGAGCTGCAGTCCAGGCACTACTGGTGCTTGAGCAGACACCCTGTGCCTTGTGCAGAGACCACTCTGGGCTTTTGCTTGTCCGTGCCAAACCAGGACTGAAGCTGAGGGATATGTTTATAATCCATATGATGTTGGTGAACATGGTGTTCAAACCTCAGGAGGAACAGAGGAGGAGGTGAGGTGCCATCTGCTAAAATTTGCAGACAAGACCTCTAGAGGGAGGAAGCAGAGATGTTTCAACATCTGTAAGGAAACTAGGGAAAGCACCACAGGACTGAAATGCTGCTAAAGCTCCCAAAAGAAAACATGGTGACCCCAGATATTGTACCTTGTAGGAAAGCTATCCCAGATCAGTAAAACAACCATTTAATTTAGGGTCTAGAACAGCATATCTGAGGGATCACCATGTAATTCAGCATAAGCTTGTGAAAAAGGAAGGTTTGGGCATTTTCCCAACAAGATCTACACACTATATATATATTCTTTGATATTCTTGAGACACTTGAGTATTATGCAATATTGTGCTGGTTTTGGCTAAGATAGCGTTCATTTTCTTCATAGTAGCTGTATGGGGCTGTGTTTTGGATTTGTACTGGAAACAGTGTGGTAATACAGAGATGTTTTGTTACTGCTGAGCAGGGCTTACACAGAGTCAAGGTCTTTTCTGCTTCTCACCCCACCAACAAGGAGGCTCGGGGTGCACAAGGAGCTGGGAGGGCGCACAGCCAGGACAGCTGACCCCAACTGAACCAAGGTACATCCCACTCCATATAGCATCATGCTCAGCACATAAAGCTGATGAAGAAGGAGGAAGAGGGGGGGATGTTTGGAGAGATGGCATTCATCTTCTTAAGTCACAGTTATGCATGATGGAGCCCTGCTTTCCTGGGGGTGGCTGGACACCTGACTGCCCATGGGGTGTGGTGAATAAATTCCTTGGTATGCTTTGCTTGAGCAGGTGGTTTTGCTTTACCTATTAAACTGTCTGTCCCTCACACTGGGGGAGTGAGTGAGCAGCTGTGTGGGGCTGAGTTGTTGGCTGGGGTTAAATCACAAGTGTGTTCATCAATTAACTTGCATGACAGAGGTGTACACATCAAGGAAGTGGTCACAGCACCAAGCCTGTCTGAGTGCAAGAAGAGTTTGGACAATGCTCTCAAGCACATGGCGTGATTCTTGGTGTGTCCTGCACAGGGCCTGGAGCTGATGATCCTGATGGGTCCCTTCCAACTCAGCACGTTCTATGATTCTATGATTAGACGCATTCAAGACTGGGTCACATATAGGTCTTCAAGTGTGCCCAGGCACCAGCAATGCCTCAGGGGACTTGTTTATTGCAGGCTCATGCAGAGATCAGACTCTGAGACCGCATTAAATAAATGCTTTGACTGTGTCATGCTTTTTGCTGGGAAAATATGCAGCAAATATCAAGATCAGGAAACTAGCAAGCAAGCAAGAGAATTTCTTATTTTGCAAAGTCATCTGGACTACTTGGTAAAATGGCCAGAATTTAAAAGAATACATTTGAATGTGGGAAATTGTGTTAAAGGACCACTTGCTTTACACTGGATAAAGAAAGCATGTTTCTAAGCATGGCCAAGTGAGATCAGTGGTTCTTTGACAGCAAAGCATTAAAATGTGCTGACATCTGTTGGGTACCAGAGAACAAAAGTTACAGCTGTTAAAAATATTCCTCAGCATGTTGTAAATTTCAGTCTGAGGGGTGAGATCTGCAGAGGCAACACACTTCACTGAAGAGTCCTCCTTGACATTCCTGAGACAGACAGAAGGAGCAGAGTGCAGCCGCCTGTCTTAGCTCTCACCATCGTAATTGCCCCAACATTACCAAGGAAATACATGGCTTTGGACACACACAACACCATAAGATTTGAGGTGAGTTTTTGACAGACATGATTAATGTAGAGAATTAAGAGAATAAGAGATGTCAGAAGAACAAAAGTGTACATACTGGTCAGAAAAGATATTCTGACTATTCAGTGCATGGTATCAACATTTTGATTTGCAAAGGTCTCAATAGAATGACATTAAACTGCAAAGAAAGGTCTTAAACCAGCAACATTATTAACCTAATCATGATTTGATCTATTTACTCTGTCTTTTCCTAACGGAAAATAAATTTCCCAAGACTGATAATGTAGCCCACATCAGCAAATGACATCATCAGGCAATGCAATCATGTATCATGCAATGAAATCATCATGAATATTTATCTTGTAGGTAAATGATTGGGAAAAACCAAACTATTCCAGGCAGTGTTTTAAAATACGTTTCAAGGAAGCATATGCCCTTTCTGAATAAGCTATTTGCAGTGGACTTCACAACTTTCTCTCTTTGCTAACTGCTGTATCCCCTATCCATGAATCCATGGTGAGAATGAAGGGCAAGTCTTTAGAATACAATTTTCTTTCACCTCAGTTTACCAAATACATATTGGCCTCCCTGTGGCACCAGGCCCAGGAGCGCATGCCCGGGCTGCAGCTGCATGGCAGAAAAGGGCCATCAGTGCTCAGGTCAGCTGTCCTGGCTGTGTCCCCTCCCAACTCCTTGTGCACCCCCAGCCTCCTTGCTGATGGGGTGAGGAGCAGAAAAGGCCTTGACCCTCTGTTAGCACTGCTCAGCAATAATGGAAGTATCAGTGTGTTGTCAACTGCTTCTAGCACAAATCCAAAACACACCCTCATACCAGCTACTATGGAGAAAATTAACTCTATCCCATGCAAAATCCCAGCACAACATGAGACTCACTTCACTGAGCTTTTTCTCTTTCTTAGCTGTCTTTATATTGAATGGAAGGAAACAGGCACCTTTATCCACACAATATATTCTAAATATTTTTCATTCTAAGTATTTCTAAATGTAGTTTAATTCAAAAACTATAGAATTACATTAATCAAATTCTGAGACTGTCAGTTTTCCCCCACAGACTGTAAAGGGGGGTCTAGACAACTTGCTCAGATACAGACATGAAGTTGGTGGGATGAATGGCAGGAATGGGGTCTAATCACAACACACACAAAATTACAGGTGGCACATCAGCACAACACACAGCAGCCAGCTCTGAAGCCAACAGCAGTCATGGCAGCCACGGTGCTCTGCACAGAAGGACACCATCCCCATCACCTCCAATGAGTTCCTCATTAAGACTTATTAATACCTTGCCATTAGCAAAGCAATTTCTTCCACTACAATTTTACTCAAAGTTTTCTATATAGTGCAAGGAAACAGTGCAGTAATTGTTTATTGGTTCCTTTCGCAATTATTTTCATGTAGTAATCAGAATTATTTAGATCTTAAAAGAAAATTTGTTTATGTAGGACTGTCAAATTTTGCTACTGTGGTGAATTGCTGAAAAAAATGAAACCTGAAGTTGAAATTGATTGTTTCTCTTCAATTACCATAAGAATACTTTCTGCTAGGAGTTCAAAATACATTTCTGCAGATATTAATGTTTAAAATAGGCTCACTGAGCAAGAATTTTTAAATTCTGTTTTACAGTTGAATAAACAAAAGTACAGAGATATAGAAAGACGATTACTGATTTACTGCAAATATCAGACATATCTTTCCCCTCTGGTAGAGGCAGACACTGCATATATTTCATTTTTAAGAGATCACTAGCAGACCTGTGGTAAATTAGCATTTATATGCAAGTGTCCTTTGAGGAATTTGGCTACTTTACTGCTCTGAAACAAGGAGCAACAGTTCAGCTGTGAAAGATCACTCTTCCTGAAACTGTTCTGAAAACTGGTGACATTCATTGCTAACTTGAAACAAATTCCATACAACTGCACAGTAGCAAAGACACAAAAAGAATTCCTGTATTTTTCTAACAACCTGACTTTGTATCTTCTCCATCACTTGCCTACAACCCAAATCAAAACACAGTGCAGTCAGTGAGAGGGTTTCCATGATGTGTTGAGTGAATGAATAGAGAAAAAAAAAATCTACCTTTTGGGATCCTATGGAGCTATTTATAGGGAGCAGAAAATAGAGGATGGAGCTATACATGCCAGTGAAGTGTAGGCAGCAAAACATAGGGACTGTTTATGTATGAGTACAGTATTTATAGAACTAAGGTGCAAACAAGATCTTTTCATTTGGCTTGCAAGTGGTTTCTATGTCCTAAGAAGAGGTTGAATCATATTAAGCAAATTCAGCTTTGCCAGCAAGCACGTAAGAAGGTATGTGCATTTCTCTGGTGCTGATTAATAGCTGGGTGAATGCCATAGGGTATCTAAAAACTCTGAAATACTTTTGTTGCTTTAAGTTTTCTACTGATGGCAGCTTTCCCCTTGCCCTCTGCTACGTTCTGGGTGAGCTGTTCCCCACCCCAAGGCCTCTGGCACCACAGTCTGCAAAGAAATGGCATCTGCCAACTCACTCCTCCTCTCCAACAGACAGTGTCAGACACCTTACCTTGAGCCACAGAAAAGGCATTGAGAAAACATGAATTCAGGCCAGAGGCATCTGATTACAACAGTATTCTCAGGATAACTATGAAAATAAAGTCAGTGGGACTCTCAAAAGTGCCCAACACAGGCTTTGTACTCCTATGGAGTTCAAAGAAATCAGAGTTAGCTCAATACAGGCCAAAGATCTCCTCCAGAGAGGCTCATTTCAACTTGGTGAAATTCAATTATTTTTCCAGTCTCTAGCTGACAGATTTTGCTCATCCTCTTCGAGATTTAGGAGGTATTACTTATAGAGCATCCAGTAAATCTTAGTCTCAGAGTTAAGGCACATGCTATCACCATAAAACACAGCAAAAAGGATGGATAACCATTATATGACTCATCTGAGACAGAACAAATACAAATCAAAAGAAATATCCAATTGTAAAATCAGTTGCCTGAGAGATTCTGATAAACAGACTAGCTGCCTCTCTCCTTTTCACACTCAGACATTTGCCGCCTTTCTAACATTCATATCCATTTTTTCTCTTAACATTGATTGATTTGATGGTAAGGATAGTAGGTTTGTAAAAAGCACTTTCTTTGTACCCCTTCCTCACACACACCTATTAAGGTAAAAGCATAAACAGTATAATCATTTATTGGTTTCTACTCATCTTTTTGTAAACAATATCTTGGCTGCTGCACTATTTTACTATTTATTGTTGGAGACTATTTGCTGTTCTACTGTTTGTTGCTTTTATTTATTTCTGATCAATTCTGGAACATTTCTTCATTTATGGACATAATTTTTGGCAAGAAGTGAGCATTTAATGAATGAGATTTGCTGTTTAGGGCTGAAGTCTCCATGGTGCTCTTGCAATACTAACACACATTTAGGAGCTGAAGTCAATATAGGAACACTGAAATCCTGATTTGAAAAGCAGAAGGGGATTTCAGTGAAAGCATCTACAAACTAAGTTTGGCAAGCAGGCTACTCCTTAAGGACAGCCCCTATGTGCTTATGCTCATGTTGTCTCTCATATGAACCCAAAAGAGAAGTTAACTATTGTAAAAAATTCTTGAACTCCATCTGTGGACTTCTTTCTAGTAACAGGCTATAGGTTTGCAGTATTGCACACTTGTGGCACAGACCCCATCCTGCAGTAGCCTCCCAGGATCCCCATGGAACTACAGAAGATGAAGAGTTTCACCCATTAACCTCTGCCTGTAGCTTCTTCACTGCATCATGTTCTGTGGAAAAGCCTTGGGTCCTGACTCACAGATTCCTAGTGATGAGGTATGGATTTTTAAAAGTATTCACAAAGCAAAAATAAAGCAGATGAATCAGGGAGTCAACTGTTACCTTCATAATTCACCACTTCACTCTGATACTGTAATCAGCATTTATTTACTGTAATTAGTTTTCTGCAGCTCTTTATTCACGAGTAATCACAGGGAAAGAGAAAAAAACCAACAACAAACTACTACTTTTGGATGCGATAATGTGGGGAAATATGTCGTATAAAAATATGCCCATATAAAAAAAAGGAAAAAAGAGGAAAGAGGAGTTACCCCACCATAGCAGCAAGCCAGAGGCAGCAAATTGAGAGGCAGGACCCATGTGAGATGCTGGGCTGGAGTGCAGAGGGCAGAAGCTGAGTGCTTCAGCGGTACTGCCTCGCGTGACTTAAAGCAAAGCAATTTTATCCCTCTTCACCTCTCATTTGTAGCCTGGAAATATCAGCAACTTTCCACTCCTCCTCTTCCTCCCATCTCACTTACACTGTGAACTCTGCAGCTGCACCTCGACTTTGGAGTGTTTTCATACAGTGTCAGCACAGCCCAGCTGCACACACGGATCTGCACTGGCACCAAATCCCTGATGCAAACCAGGGAGGAAATGTCATTCCCGAGAGCTGCCAGCTCACATCCCACTCCATGTCTACCTCTGCTTGCCTCTGCAGGGCAGGTGGGGCATAAAACAGTGCCCTCAGCTTCAAGCAGGGACCCATGAGCAAGTGTGAGGTTTCTTCTCCCGCAGACGCTGCAGGAGACTGGAGGCTTTCACAGTCATTTCACGTATTTTAGATTTTAACTGAGTATCTCCAAATCATAGTGAGAAGTAAAACCTACTTATGTTATAATTAGATATGCCAAAATTAACCTCACGTTTTTACTGACACTTAAATTAGCATTCATTGGGCATAAACCACTGTGAATAAGCTAATGAAATTATTCATTTGTTCATTTGCTTATGCATGTTAATAACTATATGCCAAGAACTCAATGATTAGTTAACAGCCTCATTTATTTTAAGGAAGCTGCTTTCTTTCACAAAGTATTGGCCAGCTGCCATGTATCCCTTCACAAATTTCGGATTAACCTCTTAAGCATCTTAGGCATTTTTGTGAGGAAAACAGCAACATCTATATGGAGAAAACTGCTACTCATCTGCTCACCTTGCAAAGGTTTCTTGGCCCCTGCCCCTTCCAACTGTATCCTGCTGATGCAGCTCATTACTTCCAGCCTGCACTGACATTTCTCAGTCATTTGAAGCTTTGTCTTTGTTCTGTACAGGAGGAGAGGAAGCCATAGCTCTCCTCACCTCTTAACCAAGCCCATAACAGTAATCATAAACCAGATCATTTGCTCTCAGCATGATTTTGAACAAAACTGTCAAAAGCTGCCATTATTCTCCATTAGAATTTCAAGTCTCCATCGGACACACACAAGACCAGTCCCTCTGCTACTGAATTTGGCACAGAGGCCACCAGAAACCAGTGACTGGCAACCTTCCCATCCACAAGCACTGTTGGTGCTCATCCAGCCTCTCTGGGTATTTCTGTGTCCATGTGAGACAAGCGCCTTGGTGCCATTACCTCCTTTTAGAAGCGGGCTCTTGCAGCACAGAGCTGAAATGGCTGTTGAAGGTCACCCACAAAGCCTGATCAAGGAATGGAGGACATGTTTTCCCCTCCCCTAGATTTGATTAAATTCTTCCATTTTGGGGAAAGTGAGCATCCTTGCCCAGCCTGCTCCTGGAGTCACAGGAGGTTTCAGTGGGATAGAGAGATGAGTCTGTTTTGGGAAAACTTTTCCTGCTTTCAAAGCAGGTATCTCAGTTTTCTTGGTGCAGCACAGTGCTAGGGTCAGTAGGACATATTGCTGGGTTTCAAAGGAGGTAACTACACTGTGCCAGTACACACAAAGAAGCACTTCTACATCAGTTACATAGGCAAGTGCACTTCTTTCCCTATCACAGCCAATCTGCAACAGGACAGTACTGCTGAAAATGACAGGCTCCATTTCTGCCACCATGGAACAACAGTGTGACCATCTGCTAAACAGTGTCACACAGTTACTGGTCTTATTTTGCATTGCAGTAGTTTTCAAACTATGGCCCATGTGCCCTTGAGGTCTGACAGCAGTCTGGAGCTGCAGATTCTCCATATTAAACATGCTTACAAACTCGTCAATTAGAAGTTGGATGCTATGGATACCTGGCAGTCCATCAAATGCTGCAAGGGTAACAAATAAGTCAGGCCCAAAATAGTTTGGGATTGTCTGGATCTTTATTAACAAAAGGAAAAATATCTGCATCCTAGCTTGTGTTCCAGCTTTGGTTTTGTTATCAAAATATTTATAAAACAGAAGATGGTGGGCTATCAAAAGGAGCTGAGTGCATTGCAAGGAATGGAAAATATAAAGCAAGGGAAGAAAGGAGCCATAATGGTGGAAAATCATGAGGGATTTGTAGGATGCAACTTTGACATCAGGTGAAGTGTTGGTTAAATCCAATACAAGTGTTTATGGGAATGAGGATATTCCTGGGCCTGGGTGTGCTCAGAAGCACCCCTTGGTCTGGGTGAGCTCAGGAAATCACTCTACTCTTCAGGTCTCCAGTGAGCTCCTGAGCTTGCCCTGGCCCTTTCCTTGCAGTGCCTTGGTGCTGCAGAGAATCTGTACTTACAGCGGCTGCTGTGAGACCAGTGAGGAAGGGCTCAGCAAGGAGAATCACAACACCCTGGGACTGTTTAAAGCCTCTCGTGCTGTTTTCCAGGTACGTATTTAGGTTGAAGTAGCACATGTTCAATGAAACTGGTGCACTAAGTGGGACTGGAGTTTCAGAGTTTTGTAGAGACTCTGTAGTCTCACTAGCTCACAAATATAAGACTGATAAATAGCACTGCTGATCTTTATCCTGAACACCTCTCCTTCACGCTGTGCTATCTCCGGTGTGGCATGCATCATCACTAGGATGTGTTTGGAATGAGAATCAGCAACCTGCACAGTGCTTTAGCTGCTTGGAATGGGATATACAAACATTTGTTTCTTCTTCTGCCACCTCCCAACTAATCAATGTATGAGGCTTCAGAGAGAAAAATTCCTTCTGATTTCATTAATGATGTGTTAATCTGGTGTTGTGAAGCAACCAAAGGAAAACTGAATTTCAAGCGTGCAGAACTGCAGTGTGGAAAATGATGGAAGCAGATAAGATTTGTGCTGCTTGGCTTTCTATCAAATAAGGTAGAAATTACTCCTGCACAGGAACAACAGCAATGTATTCCTTTTGACTCATCAGAGTTGCTCTGGTACATTCTGGTACGGGTAAAGGTTGGAACAGAATGTGTCTTGCTGGCATCTTTCAGCAGCAACTGTGCCCTAAGAAAGTTTAGTGCCAATTCTGCAGAAAAGTTTTATCAGAATAACACGTAGCTGGATCCCAAGAACAAATTCATAGCATTTACATACCCACATCCAGGCCCACATCACCCAGGGCTACCACTTTTAGAATCATAGACCAAGTCAGGCAGGGATGTTGAAAGGTCACCTGGGACAACCTTTTGTTGGAAAGGGGAGCCTGAATGATATTATCTAGCACCATATCCTATCACACCTTGAGCACCTCCATTGATGGGGACTTTGTGACATCCCTGAGGAAGTTGTTTCAGTGATTGATTGCTCTCACTGTAAAAAATTTCTTTCTTTCTAGGATGAAATTATGCCCCATGACACTTGTTTACTGCCCCATCAGAAACCAATTGCTCTATTCATTTTTGCAGTGCACTGCTCCTTCTGGCTTGTAGCACAGCATATCAGAACACTTGACAGGCATTTGGGTGGTTGAAAGTACCTGGTACTTGCTACTCCTGCAGCAAACAACTGGCTTCCCTCTGCCACCACAGCACATGTGGTGAAAATAACTTTCCAGCACTGAACACCAGTGCAAGATTTCTACAGTCACTTTAGCATGATTTTTCCTTTTTTGCCATTTCATTTTCAGATATAAATGCTTTTGTTCATGGAAGGACCTGGACTGTCACTAATTGCAGTCCATCTGCCCAGGGAAAAACACTCACCTATCTTTACACACACCTTACCTCAGCTCCCTCCTAAAACTCTTCCTGCTGCAATACTTCACCGCCTTCATTATGATGTTAATGCACACGGAAAGTGTGGAAGAGCTCCCACAGCAAGGACAGCAGTGAAGTCACCAGATGCTTGCTCTTACCTATATTGTGCTTGTGCCCCCTCATTGTGTCACATCCCCTCTGTACAGATGATAATTCCTGCCTTCTGCTACTCCTTTTTCAAGCAGGGCAGCTGTGGCTCATCACACATCCCTCTGCTGCCCCAGCACTGACAAGGGCACAAACCCATTTAGATTACAGATGTGGGTTGCAGCCATCACATTAATAAGGTTAATTGATGATCTTTCATCAAGTGAGCAATCAGGTAAGCTATACATTAATTAGTCTCCTCCACCTGTCCCAGTTGTGCTGGTGGCTGGTTTCCAGTGCTGAACTGACAAGTTCTGGCAGCCCATGTTTATGAAAAGGCAAAGGCTCTTTCTTCCACCCAGGGTAAGTATTTCTAATTTAAACAGAGAGATACAGGTTTACATCCTAGCCTAGCAAATCAGATCCTAGAGCAGATCACTAGAGAGTTAAGTATTGGTTTTAATATTTTTAGAGCTCCTAGAAGAACTCACCTCTACGTATTTCCCAATCTGAACAGCTGGATTTATGTTACTAAGCAAACTAACTTGACAGCAAAAAGATACAACAGAAAGTATTGGTATGGAGTTTTAAAGTCCATTCATTTTCCTGTGAAAGTCTAACAGAAATAAAATGGAGACATTTTGTTATGGTGACAATTATGATTGATGCCAATAAAATATTTATGCCATATACATATCTGAAAAAGAGAGTCTAAACTTCTTAAATTTAATAGAATTCAAATGATAACTGAGTCCATTTGAAGTGGGTATCAGTAAAATGCTTTTCTATGCAATTCTAAATGATATTTTGTTTCATTTTGATAGCTTTGAAACCTTGCTTACAGGCAGGGTTTATCTCACTGAAATTTAGCTGTTCCAAAAGACAACCACGAGTCCAGCAGTTGTCTGGGTTCCTCCAAAAGCAGATGCTGCCCATCCTTACACAGGGATTTGTGTGGGTGCAATAGCTCATCTCTAGAGAGGTCTCCCTTCCTCCACTAAATATGGGGGGCAGAAGGGCTTGATGTGGCTAGACACCATGAGTATAATTGTACCCTCAATTTTAAAAAAACTAACAGCAGAAAGATAGGCAAACATTTTTTAGTAACAGCAAAACGAGCTTGAGAATTATCTTCTTCAAAAAAGCACAAACCATTGATCAAAGGTGTTATTGCCTCATTTATTGCTTTGTCTGCATCTGCCAGTCTTGTTTGACAAATTTCATAGGTCAGCTTGATTTCCAGTGTAAAATATCAGAAATTACAATTGTTCTCAAGTTTTAAATTATAGGTAGTATTACCTTTCTGTCATTACTACTGATGTAATGATGATTCATACCCAAAAGACATTCTGACTCACTACCATTCACCTTAACCAACCAGATGACTTTTATTTAACAGGCTAGGGAATTAAAAAGTGGATTTTAAAGTAATAATTTATAACAGACATGGTTCAAGCATTAAATCAGTTGATTAGTTCAATAGCAAGAAGGATGGCTTCTACTTACAGAAGTTATGCAGACTGAACTACCAAAAGCACAAGGCTAAGCCAAACCAAATGTGACCTTTCAGGATGATAGACTTCATTGCTTTGACAAGTGAAATGCTGGACATCCAGACTCAGACCTAGAAATTAAAACTGAAGAGAAGTTCGAGAGCAACTAATAACTGCTTTTATCCAAATACCTGCTACCTGCCTAATAAAGATGTGTCATGACAATATGTTGTGTTAAGACAGATGAAGAACTTAGTATTTTGAGAAGTTATCCTGGGAGTCCATCAATCAAACTTTGCCTTTGAAACATTGAAGTGATTAAATCTAATGTTTGCTCATTATTTTTAATGGCATGATAATAAGTCATAATAGAAAAAAATTACTATTATTTTATCTGAAAGGGGTTGGAAAGAGAGATAAATCAGACTATTTAATAAGAATTCCTATCTGTATGGGTAATCACAGAAAAGCCAGATTAGAATGGATTAGGTATATCCATGCTTAACCTGAAAATTTAATTTGTGAGATATGTTTAACATATATTTAACCTACAGGCATAAAACCAGTTTTTGTTTGACTATTTAACAACCTGTTTAGGACCCACGTGACAGAGCTAGCCAGGAAAACTTATAATGAAATAGAGAAAATAATTTTGGCTATTTGGAATGGTTTTAGGGTATAATGCACTTAGGTCATAGTTGAAGATTTGAATCCATGAATAGAAGGGCATTTAAGGTCACCTTCACCAGACAGAAAATAAAATTAAGGGTCCTTTTGAGAAGCTCTTTCCAAAATGGCCAAGGTCCTGCAGGGCACAAGGCCCCTGGAAAGCTGAGCAATGAGATCTTTAAAGTGGATGTCTAAGAGCTGTCAGGTGGACATAAGCAATATGCCGAGTCCTGAATGATGGCTGTTGACAGAGCCATTGGACATTCAGTTAAAAAGTACCGACTTAGCACTGTTCATTCTGAAAATGCCAGAGATAAATGCAGCACCTCATCAGCATGAGAAAGGCCAATTACCTGTGCTGGCCTCAGCCCTGTGAACATTTCTGTGACAAAGAAATCCCTGGGGCTTCTGCAGATGCATGAGTCTTCCCATGTGATGCCCATCACCTCTTAGGAACAGCACAGTGCAGGTCGGCAAAGGCCTTCAATGAAATCAACAGAATCTAGTCAAACTTTTGCTGTGGCTTTTTTCAGCAAGCTGGATGACACCCATTAATAGCAGGGGGGGCGCCTCACTCTGGGAAGCAGAACTAGTAGAGCCACAAGTCTGTATCACACAGACAGGAAAAACAAAAAAGCATCAAAAGGGCACTTTTATTTCCCTGTTCAGTTAAATTATTAAGATACAATGTTTTGTCTTGTTCTACATATGATTTTTTCCCAGCCAGCAGTAATTTTCCCAAAGATACCATTGATGTCTGACCATCTCACCAGCTCTCTTCCCACTAGCTCCATTTCCACGTTTGACAGCTTGCACTCAAATGTCTCTAAATATTGTGGAATACCTTCTACATCAACCACCAGTTCCAACAGCCAGAAACCTGACCCAAAGTTGTGTATTTAAGCAGTTAGAGAACATAACAAAGCTTCTGACAAAGCAGATACACATTTTAACCTGTTTTCATTATTTATGTTGTCTTTTAGTGGATGTTGTGTGCATAAATGGCCAGTTACCTTCCCCCCTTGCATTGAGAAAAACAAGAAAACATTTTTATAACAGATTTTAGGAAATTACATAAAAAGTCAGATGTTCACCTGGCAAGAGGCCAGTATATGCTTCACATTAATTGCACAATATTTATGCCAGATGAAAATGTGACCCACTCTCTATGTAAAGCTTTAAAAATTCAGTAACCCTGAAAATAACACATAAAACCTTTTCTCCCCCCAAAGGCATAGAGTTTCTCTTTAAAATTATATAAATCTCATTTGCAGGGTAAATAATGTTCAGCCTTTAACAAACACCAGACATATCTTACAATCTCTGGAAATGAGAATTCCTCACTGCTCTGCAGCAATACCTGCATCTGCTGGCAGCACCTACTGGGGTCACTCTGCCCTGGATGCAAAGAGGAGAGAGCACCATGTGTGTGAGCAGGGAGATTGTCTCAGTGTCTTAGCCTTCTCAGGAGGGGAGGATTGAGACTCTTTTTTCCTCCATAAACACCCAGAATAGCCAGAGCAGGGTGGTCCTGCTGCCATCTCAGCTGCCAGCACCTGCCACACCACTTTTTGACATCTTCCACAAGCTGCTGGAAATGTGCAAACAAGTTGCAACAAATTATCAGGAAGCCATTGATCAAGAAAAGCCATTGATGTCTCATTATATGTGTATTTTTATGCATCAGATATTTGTTTTCCCCTACCAAGCCTGTAGAGAAAGACCTGTAACAGCTGGATGGCCCTGGCTTTGCAGGCTGTGGCACAGTAAAAAAAAACCCACTTACGTTAGTGTGGTGTTACTGGGTTTTCAATACTTGTTCAGCAAGCCCTGAATAATTCAGTGGTACCTTTGCTTCTTTTGAATAATGTACTCAGTCTTGAATTTGAGCCAGTAAAAACTTACATTGCATCACTGAATTTTCTGCTGTGCACAACACCAGCAGTGATGCTTACAGATAAATGCCTAATGGGTTTAGGGTACTAAACCTGTACTCCAGTATAGCCATACCCTTATGAATAACACCTGCTTACCATTACTTAAATGCTCACATGACACATTTGACAGGAGTTTTCCATATCCTGAGTTGGCTGTTAGCCTGATTGCCTGAGACTGCTCAGGAGTCCTGGAATTTGCTGCTCTGTCCTCTTCCTACTAATTCCTGAGCACCTTGAATTTTTTTTTTTTAATTTTTTTTTTTTTTTTTTTTTTTTTTTCCACTTTTGAGCACCTGANTTTTTTTTTACCACTGTTGAGCAACTGAGACAAAGTCTTCACAACAAAAGCTATCACAGTCCAGATAAATCACTCCTGAATGGCAATGGTCAGTTCAGAGCCAAGTATTTTCTACACGATGTTAAGACTGGTTTTAAGACCATGCAGATCCCTGTACAATTACAAATATTGGAATCTCATGGTTTTCTGCCCAGCCACTCTGCCTCCAAAGACCTTGCTTGAATTCTTTACACATGGTCTGATTTTTTTACTGCCCCCAAAAGCTTACTGCCATTGTTCATTTCTCTTTTCAGTCTGTTATGAATACACTGAACAAGGCATTCAGCTGCTTTAGCTGTGAAATCATTCCATCCTTCCTCAGGTTATTCATTCCTCTGCTCCACTCCAGTCAAAAGAACTAATTTTGGAGAAAGATGAAAGACAGAAGTTGCTATGTCAAGGGGTTGAAAAAATATGAGCAGAAAGAAGATTTCATGCAAATATATACAGCTAGGAAAGGAGGCAGCTTTTGTCCCAGCCTTACACAGTCTACGTGGGACACTGCTGGGGCTGGACACAACCCACATGCAACCCTTGTTGTGCCATGGTTTGACAGCACAAGGCATCTCTGCAACCCCACTCTACACAGGTGTTCACATGTGCCTGCCAAGGGGAGGGCAGCACCTCAGGGTGAGAGAGGCTGGAAATGTTGCTGGCTTGAAATATTTCGGGCACTGTCAGGAAGGGGCAGGTCAGGCCTTGGCTCTGGTGAGGTGATGCCCTGCCCCACACACCCCACACCCCAGCCTGTATCACAGCTCTGCAGTGGGCACCAGTCCTTGGCACACTGGAAGCAACACTCTACACCCCCCTCTGGAGCCCCTAGCCCAGCTCCTGAGAGGCCAAATGACCAGAAGTCCCACCTGGGCGAAGCACCCAGGAAAGCCAAAGGGTATTTAACCTGAGACACGAGGTGAGCACATCTTGAACTCTACCTCCTCTTAGAATTTCTATCAGCTGAACACAGCTGGAACCAGGACTGGTGGTTATGTTTGTTGTTTTTTATATCTTTTCTGTCTTTCTTACTTTCTTCTTCTAATTATGTCTTCTTGGGATTTTGAGAAACTTAAAATCAGAGAGGCTTAGAGTTTGCTAGCTGAATGGGCTAAGTTAATTCTTTGAGGAGTGTTTTGTGTTGATTGAATGCTGCTCTGAATCTTTTGTCGAAGTTCTTTGATTTTCTAAAGTTGCCAGTAAGGCTCTTTTTGGTGTTTTGACCTCTTGAGAATATCATCGGTATTTCTCCCACATATCTAACTCAAAGTACATGAACAACCAAGCCCTTTTAAGTGTCTGAGTGAGATTTTTGGGGCCTTACAGAGAGTCCCCCTGAAGGGGTTTGCTTTTCTTTAGTGCTGAGCAGTGGCACCATAGTCAGTGCCTGCAGCGGCACCCAGAAAGGGAATTATGCTGCTTGCCAGCAAGTGAATTAATTTGAATAAATAAATCCACATCCTGACTCCAGCCAGAGCCTGGCATCTTTACAAAACAACAGCATCTCTTCAAAACTAATTGCTTGGGGCTGATTGCAGACTTTGGCATGCCAGATCCCAAGCACCCAGGCCATGCCTGCTTCCTGGTGGTCCAGAGAAATGCTGCTCTGAGAGTTGGAGGTTGTGGAAAGACAGTCACCTTCTGCCCCAAACCTCCATGGCAGGTGGTCTGGGGCCCTCCCCTCATCCCCTCCCCACTATGGAAAGGAAGAGGGAGGAAGATGGAACTCTGTGACATGTGCCAGGTTCCTCCTCCATGCCTTAGAAAAGCAGCAGCCTCCAAACCCATCACCTTGCATTCATTCATTCTCTTCCTCTGTGCCCAGGGTTTATTTCACATTATCATCCACCTCTATCTGTCCAAGCTCCAACACAATGCATCAGGTGTCAGTTTAAGGGAATAAAACACAGAATTTAGAAGAGATTAATAAAGTAAAATTCCAGGAGTCTATGAGATCAGACTATGTAATCTCACAATTGCTCCAAATCCTTACTGATAAAGCCCCTAAATACACTACACCTTAGGATCAAACATCATCACAGCTGAGGTACATTTTATTTATAATAAATTCTCCTAAAAAATGTATTATTAATCAGCACAAACATTGCCAGTAGTGCCTCTGACAAGAAACTTCAACATCTTTCTTACAGAACAAAGTCTGTCTCTGCTCCTTCTGGCACTTTTCATTTGCATGTTTTCCACTCACTCAGGTTTGAATATTGTATTACACCGAAGGGAATACAATAACCTTTTTGCAGACCTAAGTCTGAAGGAAACACTTAGGCATTTCAATGGAAGTAAAGAAATCTTCCAGTTAGACACCCATAAAAATCAGCAGGTATCAGGCAAACATCTTCATTTTGATGAAACTATACTGGGAAATATTTGCTGGGAAAATATTCCACCTGCAGATTAAATTTATTCCAGCTAATGTGAAATGCTGCAAAATACAAAACATTTAAAATGCCCACATACAGGTGATGACCATTTAGTTCTGGTCCTTCATCTGTGAGGGATGACTGTCTTGCAGCACAAATGCAGGAAACACCTGGATCATACCAATGCAACCAGCCCATTATACTCAAAAACATGGAAGGGACTTTCCACATGAGATTTGCAGGTGCACTGTGGTGTCTGTGAGTCTGTCCCAAGGGCTCAACTGCTGAGCTGCCCTGGTGCAAATAGCCTTGTACTCCAGAACCTGCTAGTGGGACCCAGGAGACAGCTCTCTCTTTCAGAGCTATAACTAATGGTTCACAGATTTCCATTTTGCCATCTTGTTTGCTATTCATTAATTCATGTTTATACCAAAAACTCCAAGGAGATGCCCAAGATTTTATGGCAGTCCTTATAGAGGTTTCAAAAAATAGAAACAAAATTTAATTGCTCACTGAGCTCCATAGTCCTCATCCTGCCTCCAATTTATATTTGTTCTCAAGTCCACGTTGTGTAAAAGGTAAGTGACATCACGGGCATCTCTGCAGGTTCAACTCAGCAACGTGTCTGTGTTTGGTCTTAGAGTTCACCAAAGACTTTCTCTCTGCCCAAGATGCGCTGCTCTGAAGCAATCTCTGAAAATCTCCCTTCATCTGGCTCCTTTCCCTCCTCCCATCTTTTAAGCCCAGGCTGTACCCAAGCCCCAGCAGACAGGTACCAGCACACTCCTCTGCCCTCGCTGCCTGTCTCCTCTCAAATGGCAACTAAGCTTCCCCATTCTCTTTTCTAACTAGCCCGGAGAGCTAAATATGTTCTCTATCAACATCTGTATTAGAGAGAGAGAAGGTCTGAATGGATGAATCCTGTGGTTTCTCTGTAATGCTGCTGGTCTCATAGGCTCAATTCTGGTGATCTGCTCATGTCTGGTCTTTGTGTTTTCTTGGTCTTGACCAGCACTAGGGTCAGGTTCAGTAACAACCTGAAAAGCCTCTGTACAACGGCACAGCAGATGAATACCCCAAATGGGAAAGCCTCATGAAATGGTAGGCACCAACAGCGTGGAGAACTGATTGCAACACAATTCTGATTCTCTCTAAGCCTAATATTTACATTTACTTTTATAAACATAGACACATTCCTTGCTCCCTATCATCTCTTGTTTGTTTACACATTGTCACAAACACTTGTCAGCAGCAACTTTCCTGCATTTAAAAAAACTAACCTCATTTCATGCTGAATTTTAAGTGTTCAGAGTCCAAGGCATCCTCAGACACCAAGGGAAAGGAGCTCTCTCCAGCAGTTCAGTTCCCATAAGATGGGATCGAACTCGCCAACAGCAAATCAGCTGTTGCTGTGGCTGCTGAAGGAGGCTCACAGTGATGTAGTCAGCCCTCAGAAACTCCAAGGATCAACACAAAAGGATTTGCTAGATGCAGTTCCCCTGAGTTTCAGAATTTCTGGAAATCTGCAGTTTTCCTCTAAATTTCCAGTTTAGGTCCTTGCAGCTATCCATAAGTATTCAGGATGCAACCTTGACCCACCCTGTCATCCTCTGTTCTTGTGTATTTTGGACGCTGACTCTTCCCTACCTCCTGCCCCAGTGCTTGGTGGAAGGCTCCTCCAGTGTCCAGCCTGAGTCCAGAGAAGACATCTCACCAGCTCTGCACCAGCCCGAATGTTATCTGAGTACTGAGATGGTGTCATAGGGTTGAGTATCAGCACAATTTGGGGAAACACAGGGAAATCAGCCCATCCTGAACTATTTTCTGTCCCACTGGAAACGACTCTTCATCACTCACTCCTAGGGCTGCTGGTCAGGGAAAGGACAAGGGCTTGACTGCCATGAGTGCTGTGAAAGTCAAGGAAGAAAGGGTAAAGAAGGGTCTACCTCCTTCTTGTCGATGCAGGAGTAGCAAAATTTCTTTCTTGATGGACAAATCCAACCCGGCATTCCCATGGACAGGGATGAGCATGAAGTTTCTATGGCTTAAGCAGAAAATCCTGCAGAAGAAGCATCATTTTATATACTCCCAAGGTACAGGGTTACTGCAGGATCTCTGCCTGGATAATGGCTTTGGTATAGTGAAATTGGACTACTTCCAGGTGGGCCCAAAAGTCTTGACAGTAAAAGAAACCTGAGTTCCAGGAGTCTAACACAGACAGCTGGAAAAAACATGTTTTCATCATGTCAGGCTTGTGCATTGCCCAAGGTCACCCTGTCGCTTGGGGTACAACAGTTAACCAGAATTTGTCAGCACAGGTGTCTGATGGCTTCCCACATGCACAAAAACATAAAGCAGAAAAGGCATGAAATGGGGAAAGTGAGGGTTGATTTGCAATTAAATATCAGCCTTTATGTTTTCCAAGTTTTACACCAGCAGCTTTTACATCTCACTGTGCACAAGACATGTCTCTTATCTAGCATTTGCATAAAGCTGATGATGTGCAACAGTTTTTATTAATAAAAAGCCTACCTCCTCTCCACGTTTTTATTCACAATGATAAATACATTTTAGATGAAAATTCTCTTCTCCAGCTGTGGCCCCACAGCCCACTTGTACACTAATTATACTGCGGGTGCCTGTAATGAGGATTACTATTCAGCAAATGGTACTTCAGAAGCTCCTGTTGCCAACATCTTTTTCACCTACACTACAACCAACACCTACACTACAAGTCTTTTCCTTATGCCCCCCATCAGTCAGCTGTAGATTATATCCCGTCCCTAGCCACTGTTGAAACCACACATTAATACCAAAGATGGTTTAGAATAAAATTCTTCAGTTTTCTTCTTTTCCCTCCCGACAGAAAGAAATGCCCACTCCCACTGCTGCCACCTCCAGTTCAAACAGAGCCCTCAAAACCTGCCAAGTTATTCTCTCCCAGTGATCAATACTCTCCAGGCTTGATTACAAAATAATGGCTTTCAGGAGGAGAATGGCCCAGAGAGTACAGATAATGTTCAGTAGTTGCACTGAGATGAACTTGGCCCACAGGAGAATCACAGAATACCTCAGGTTGGAAGGGACCCACAAGAGCTATTGTATGACAAGCCCTGCAAGCTGCTAAAGGTTTAGACTGCATTTCTCACTTGTGTTCCAAGAAACTCATTCCAGAGAGATCAGACCCTGCAGCTGTTATACCTACAGCTTTCTCAGAGCCAACATCTTTGGGAATAAACACACAAAAAGGGAGGTGAGCAGCAAATCAGATGCATTATAAAAGCAATAGAGATCCTGCTCCTGTTTACTGTTAGCATGGAAGCACAGAAGCAGCCAAGCTCTTCTAGGAATTCCCCCCAAGCTGTGGCACATCACACACAAAGGTAACACCATGTACATGATATGCTGCTTGCAGGAGCTCATCCTGCTAGGAAATTGAAAGTCACTTTTTCCAAGCCAGGCTTGCATCACCCAAATTCTTAGTACAGCAATTCAAAACAAGTGCCCTCCATTCTCTTCCAAGGCCAGGCTGGATGGGGTCCTGAGCAACCTGACTTAATGGGTGGCATCTCCTGCCCATGGTGGCAGGCATGGAATTAGATGATCTTTAATGTTCCTTCCAACCCAAACCATTCTATGATTCTGTGATCCTCTGACAAGAACTGACAATCCTGTAAAAGGTAAAACATGGACTTGAACATAGCAATATTTTCAAGTTTTAACTACCAATGAACTTTTAGCCACACAGTCCTTTTTACTCCTATTTTTTACTGAAACCATCTGAACAAGTGTAGTTTCATTCCAGTGAAGATTTTTTCTTTTCTCTTGATAACAAAAGTATATTCTACCCACAGAATCACATCATGACTGGGGTGGGAAGAGACCTCTATAAGATGGCTTAGTCCAACCTCTTTCTCAAAACAGGGTCACCTGAGTATGTTGCTCAGTGCTGTGTCGTCAGGTTTTCAGTACCTCCAAGGATGGAGACTCCACAGTCTCTCTGGACAACCTGATTCAGTGTTCCACCACTCCCATAATAAAATGTTGGGTGTTTTGTTATGCTTAAATATAATTTCCTGTCCCAACATTGGGAACCACTGTGGTCTGGATCTCTCTTCTTTATCCTTCCCCCAATCAAGTATTCACACATGGGTAAGGTCCCCTTGAACCTTCCCTTCTCCAGACTAAATAATCCCAGCTCTCTGAAGCCTTCTCATACGACACATGCTTCATTCCTTAACCATCTTTGTAGCCACTTACTGGATTTGTTACAGTATTTGTCTCTCCTGTAACAAGGAGCCCGCCAATGGGCACAGGTCCCAGATGTGGGTGGTCACCCAAGGGCAATTGATGGTTTATGGTCATCTTGGGGTCCACCAGGACCCCAAGGGCCTTTCTTGGGGTCAGTCGCAGCCTGTAGCAGTACATGGGGCTACTCTTGCCTGGGGCCAGCACTTGCCATATCCGTTGGCTGGACATCATGAGAATCCTGTCACATTTCTCCAGCCTGTCCCAGTCCCTCTGGATGGCAGCACAACTCTGGTGCATCAGCCACTCCTCCCAGTTTCATATCATCTGCAAAGGTGCTGACACAGCAGCACAATCAACCAGATTCGTTATTGAAAAGGTTAAACAGTTCCAGTATTAAACCCTGGGCCACCAGCAATGACTGTCCTCTGGCTACACATGACTCTGGGCCCAGCCATTCAGGCAGTTTTCAGTCCACTTCACTGCCCACTTGCCAAAGGCAGGATAAACAACATCCATCACTCTCCACTTGACCACTGAGCCCATCATCTCTGTGGAGGGGTACCCAAATTCAGATAGAACTAGAGAGGTGACACACATGTACTGCAGGACAAAATACATTATTTTAAAGTTTAAATTATGATGATCCTTGAATTGTGATTTAATTTCATGTTCATCTAGAACAACACACATTCCTGCATTGTTTAAGAATAACCAACTTAATATCAGAGTAAGGTTTGTATTACACAGTCAATTAAGTCACAATTCCTTCCCATATCTCCCCTGCAAAAGCACATTTGCTGGGGCTCCAGGAGTGATGTCATCAAGATAAATGGGTTCTTGAGTGAAAAGAATATGCCACAGCCATTCATATGTTTATTCTTGTTGCCTCTTGATGTAAAGTCATGATCTATATTAAGATTAATGATAAAGACTAAGTATGTGTTCTGAAATATGCATGTTAATGAAGATGGCTTCGTTTGAAGCCAGTTGAGAGGAAAATTTCTTGACTTCTATCTGCTATTGAGCTACACAGATTACCCCCCTCTGCAAGTTTATTCAACTACCATTTTGAAATGCAAAAACCTGCACATCTCTGACAAATTGCAACAAAATGGCAAACATTTCTAAAACAACCTTGAGATCAAGGAAAACCATGCAGAATCCAAACCTTTCAAGTAGGTTAGAGCAATAAAATGCAGTCTCTCAAGCTCTTCAAACAAAGCATCTGATTTTCACAGCAACACCCTCTATCAGAGCCCAAAGAGTACTGGAAAGGTGTATTCCTGCTGCCTGCCTTAATATCCGTAATAGTCCACACATCCCCATGAGGTTTTAATATATTGGTTAATTTGATAACATTTTGAAGCATTTTTTCCTTATTTCTATCAATTTCTTAGTAGTGAATCCTCATCCCTCTTTCATTTGTCTGGCCCCTGTCCTGCTCATTCACCACTTCCCCCTCCCCTGTTAGCCCAGTTTTTAACACCACTGTTTTCTCTCACACCTCCCTGTTTGACCCATCCAGTCTGTGCACTCTAAGTAAACCTCCACAGCAGCAGGCATCCCTCACATGTATGCCGCATCCCTATTGAAATAAGCCTACATTCCATTTCAACCATCATGACTTTCAGCACTACTTTTCCTCTTTTCCTCCTGCCTCTCCTTCCTCACTGACTCCATGGATTTTTTTCGCAATTGTGAGTTTCTTACAGTTTTTTAGGCCTCTCTTTAACAGCACCAAGAATCCAGTATGAGTAGCTGGACTTAGCACTGTGCTACTACGACAGTTGGTTTTGTGTCCAGTGCCAAATTGTCTTTTAAATGTATCAACATCTTCCTGTTGCTGGTACGAACCCAATTCCTGCTGGTGCCAGACTTGGCTGGAAGCCTTTGCTATTACTGATGCTGTCTGCCAGGAGCTCCTCAATGAATGAGCTTCTTCAGCAGATTTCCTCACCCGCACGACTAGAGGCCAAACATCAGGTCAGCAAAGAGGGGCTGCAGCCACGACAGGATTTCTGTATGAGGCAGGAGACACACTGAGGTAACAGGGATGGAAAACCTCTCTCAATTTCATGACAAAATCTGCCACACTTGTGACCAAAAAACTCGCAATTTTTCCTTATCATAAGGAGAAATCTTTATTATCATTTGCTCAAAACAATCCCATGCCCACAGCAAATCCTCATCTTCTAGATTGAAGGGATATTCACACTTTACTTACTGTTGGTGCAGTACCTCAGACACCATGAACCCTTTACCCAGAATACTCCTGCAGGGAGACATTGAACTGTATCTTTCCACACCTGAGTGATTCCAGCTTCACCAGACTGGACCCTTAGTACTTACATTTGCACTTTGATGTTAAAAGCTCAAGTGAATTGACAAATAATACACCTACAGCATTGCAGAGGGCAGGAATGCAGTGTATCTATGGTTAGATGCTCTGTACCTATGTACAGATCTTACAGGCCCAACCAAACTTTAACTGAAGGGCTCATCACAAGAAATAAACTGGAGTGGCCTCAGCACAGCAGGAGTTTACCCCAGGTCTTGTGCACGCAGTGGGTGCTCATCATGTGGCAGCTGCTCAAGTTTAACCAGAGTTTATGCTCCAGGAAAAGGACAAACAATGCCCACAGCGATCTGCACATCTCACCTGGTGGAGAACCAGAGCAGCAGTCACTGCACTGAGCCCTGCTGTCTGCTCACTGAATTTCACAGAAGTCTTTGCACGTTTTCCATTTACTATTGTGTTCTGGATACAGCCCTGTCAAATTTGCTTCAAACTGTCTAGAAGACCTGGTACACCACTGCCAGAATCTGCTCTGCCAAGTTCCTGAAGCAGAACAGGGAACTAGAGGCTGTGAAAGCAGTTTAGCAAAGAATCTGAGCTGCTTTTCCAAAAGTCACTTAAGACATTGAGGCAAGTCTCCAGTATGGATGAGGCACTGTATTTCTTTCAGGCCAAGAACCAAACAGCCTCCCTCTTTTTCCAGTGAAGGACAGCAGCCCTTTTATTGTCTGCCAACAGAAACACCACTCTGCCAACTCCACACCACAATCAAAAATAATGCCTTTATTTTCAATTTAGTACTGTTTAGTCCTGAAGGTGAAAGACTTTATTATAGCTTTGAGTTTACTCCAAGTCTGGAGCACAGTCATGTTAAAATAAATTCTCATCCACCACTATTATTCTTCTCTTCACTTACTTGGATTGCAAAAGTCACTCATCTTCCAGACCCTACAAGTCATGTATCAAAATCATCATACAGTCAAGACTCCCAGGAGTCAGGGAAATTAATGTGGGACAGCCCCAGGAGGTATCCATCACATCTGCAAAAGCCCGTTTCATTAGGCTGGGTCACCCCCATGATTCAGATGTGCAACAGACTTCGCTGGCTCACCTTCTGCCAGGACTCAGACTGGGTAACAAATCTTCAAACTCACAGTCTGATAGGCCATGAGCACAGGATTTGCTCCCAAGGAGCCAGAAACTGCACACAGTTCAAAAGTCATAAAGTGCTGACACTGGATTTACCTCACTTTACCCACAAGTCTGAAGTTTGGGGCTTAACTTACAGTTAGTCAGCTATTTTTCCTCTCTGGAAGCAGGGGGTTGCAATACTCTCCAGAGGCGTCTCTCTGACTCCCTGCATGGCTCAGAGGGATGTGTAACTTCTAGACAGCCACAGTTAAGTGAGATAAATCCTACCTGCAAACAGAATGACAAGCTGACATGCTGTAGATTCCTCCAGCAATGTTATTAAGTGACAAAACTGCCAATTTCTATAAATTGATTCCCTAAGATCAGCAAAAGCAGAGTTTGCTCCTGTGGGTAGAACATTTAATAGTTCTTAAAATTATGGGCCAAAAAATAAAAAGAGACACAGACTGTGAAGAAAACCAGCAAAACAATATTGGGTTTTGCATGGGTGGTCAGTAAAGCAAGAATAAGGACAGTTTGATATAAGTAGCATTTAGAAGACAGGAAGCAAAATATTAATGTTAATAAAGAAATAAATACACTTTCCCCTCAACTACTGCTTACACTCTGCAAACACTCTGGATATTGTGAGAAGCATTCAAAGAGGTTAAGAGGAAATTCAAACATTTAAAATACAAAATAAATTTAATTGCACAAGCAGAAAAATATTGGGAACAACCAGTGAGTGTTAGGAGTCATCAGAGCTGGAAATTCAAAGCTGAGTGAGAATGAAGGACATTTCCTCTGTGCAGTCATAAAGGCACAGGAGTATCAGGAGGAAGGGAAAGTAACTGCAGAAGATTTTCCTATTTGTTATAGCAATCTTCTGGCAATCCCTGAAGTATTTCACCCTGTGTTTTAAAGCACAGGAAAATGGAGCTTATTTACTTGCAAAAAGAATAGTGCTACAGGGGATTAATGGGATATACAGAAAAGAGTGGTTATGTTCCAACAGTGACTAAGTGTAGTTAAAAGAATGGATATTTTTCCAATAGATGAATATTTTTCAATATGCATATACATTTACCATGGGGAAGAATTACTCAGTATGACACACTGAGGAGTACTAATTCAAAGAAGCAAACTGGAGAACAGTTAAAAATGAAGGTTAGGAAAAAAAAAACCACACCAACAACAAGCAAGATACATCAAAGTTGTAGACCACAGTTTCAAAAAAACGCCAGTGTCACCCTGCCTGCAACATCTCAGACACAATTCTGCCAAGTGTATTCTGTCATTCTGTCATTCATGGACAGCAACAGCTATGGATGCTTTTAAATTTTTTTCTAACATTCACCCATCTTCAGAACATCCATGCAAAGAAAAAAGCACATTGAGGAAATGCAGAAACTCTTCTATCTTTTGTTCTAACCATCTATGGCACCACTGCTCCCTCTGCACTTTCCTACAACATGGAGGAAATAAGAGCAATCACCACACTACCAACACAGCAAAGGGAAGCTACCTACAAATTTTAGCCAGAACATGATTACATGAGGATGTGAGATAAAATCATCAAAAACCACAATGCATACTGAGTTTATCAGAGGACACAAACCCCCCTATGCTGGAAGACACCTGTGACTTTTCTTGCAGCAGACTGTTTTTTTCTTAAACAGGTGCTTCTGGCAGCAGGAGCTTTCCAGCCTCTGAGTTGATGTCCTTGCCTTCTGGTCCGTTTTCACATGTGCAAAGTGTGGGCTGCCCCATGAGGGACTTGCTCACCACAGGAATTATGCCAACTATACTTGGGCTTGTTGGGGCCATCAATGTGTCCAGGAGTCAGGCTCAATGATCTTTGTGGGTTCCTTCTAACTCTGGATATTCTGTGATTCTACATGGCAAATCTCAGGGCCTGCAATGCCACTTCTGCAACATGGACATCACATCTCCCATGCTGCCATGTCCAGGCTTACAGGCTGTTTGTGTGAAACAGAGTTCCAGCCCATCCACTCACAGGGCTGGATCCTAAATGATGATTTAGGATGATTTCCTAAATATTTCCTACAAAAACTACAGGAACTGAACTAGAGATTCATGACTTGACTAGCCCAGATCACCAGTATGTGTGAGTTACAGCGTACCACAGAGACTTAAAGGATTTCCATCAGAATATTTTTAACTTGATTTGCATGCATTGAAGGCACAAGCCAGATTATTCTGGAGGTGGATTATACCAAAAATGCTTCTTTCACAACATTCAGGGCCACCTCACCAGGATGTACAAAAGATCAACGTCCTAATAGAAATCAACAGGAGGCTGCATGTTTAGGTCAGAAAGCAAGAAGGAAATAAAATTTATGAAACCACACAATTAACAAGTTGCTGCCATTGTATCTTCTGTCATGGCTGGAAAAGTCTTTTAAGGGAAACAGTCAAATCATAAAGTGCACTAGAAATTGCCATCACCTACCAAACCAAAGTGAAGCACAGGCTGCCTTTAATGAGGAAAAGAAAGTGCATCCTAACAACTATTCCCATTATAGATTCAGAGCAAGCGGTTTATGTGCGACACCATCTTAACAGCATTTATCCAAATAGGAACTATACAATAATAGTTTTTAAGTATGCTGGGTATTATATTATCATATAGAGGGAAAACCCTACCCTCTGTTGTTCTCAATAATCATTTACAATCACAAGCACAAACCAGAAACAGCATCTCTTGCACTTTCACAGGCTGCTTGCACATATGAGAAGTACCCTAACTTACATAACAAGAAAATAGAAAGGTTAAGAAATAAACCATGCAAAATCCACAATTTCTCTTTACTAGAACTCAATTTAAATCAGGATCAAGTCAATACTAGACCTGCACCAAAGGGGTTTTCATCACCTAGAAATCAGACAATTTCTTCTTTTGCAACCATCAGCAGTAGTTGGTTTAGACTAAAACACTGCTAGTGCTGCTTTTTAAGGTATTTTAATGAAATTAATAATTTGTTTGCATTTCTTTGAAGGGAGGGTTTGTTTCCTTTCTGTGTTCTCTTCTTTTGCAATTATATTTTTTGATGTTACATCATGTGCCCTCCACGCCGGCATCAAAATCACAAGTGACTCAAGGAGAAAAAAGTAAACCCAGCACTGAGAAGGAGCAGCTGCAGAATGCTAATGAAAAATCACCACAACTTTTTGTAGGACACAATTCTCTTAATGATGCATCAGTAACACTTTTTGATACACCACTGGCCTACCTTGCATTATACCAACTTTCAGCAACACCAAGCTGACAGATTTTAGCAGCAGGTTAATTGTAAGTATGCTTTAAGTTCCTTTTTGTTGGACAATCTGTTTTAAGTAGACTGCATTTTTCAAGCAAAAGAATTTACAAGAGAGATCACCACTGCTGCACGACACAGAACATTGGCATCATTTGTCACAGCAGCTGAAATGAACACCAAAAAAAAAAATTAAAAAAAAATTGTAATTTGCTGCCAACACGGAGCATCAGAGAGAACAACCTTCAAGAAAGGAGCATCTCTTCCCTGCTGGAAAGTTTTAAAGAAGTCATTTGTTTCCCTGTCACCCCATTTGCTACCAAGCTGCTCCACTCACAAAGCTGGTTTGCTTTAAAACAGTCAGCAGTTTCCATCCAATGAATCAGTTAGTCAATGGGGAAATAAACTCGTCCATTGCATGGAACAAGTTAACTGCCACAATTCATAATCTCACTGGCCAAAAGCAACATAGCACAAGACAGGTCAAGCAAAACCTGTGCAAACTGTGGGCAAAAGGCAAGGCTGAAACTCCACTACATTCCAAACACTCCCCATAGCTTAGAGAATACTAGAAGGCTGTAAGAAATAACATCAGCACGGTATTTTTGGTGCAGAGGTGGTAAGCCAGAGCCCTCCTGCCTGTAGCACATGGGCAAGCCAATCCTGAACTGCAACACCTACATCAGACAAAACACACTCTGCAGGACTAGTTCTGCTATACACAAAGGGGTCATGAGGTATGTAACACATGGAGTGGCCCAGCTGCAACATGGAAAGTCTACATTTAGGCAAGGAAATCCCATTTCAAGGGATGAAAACTGAGCCTTGACGCCCGAAGGATATCCACATGTGGTTGAGTTCACAAGTACCCAAACTCCTGCCTTTTGGCTTTCCTAGGACTTTATAATCTGCCAAAACAAACAGCCAGACCATTCATCTACTGCAGAGATAAGGAGATGACTACCCTATGAGACGTTAAGGTCTCCAACGGGGGTTAGGAGGAACCTCTTCTGGTTTTGGTATCTGCATGAAGGACTGTCCTGTTCCTCAGCATGTCAGCACAATAACCCTTGCTATAAATTAATACAATCCAAGAAAAACATTTCTTTTCCCAGACAAACTATCTGACTGTCTGCCTGCCTTTACAAGGCACATGAGGACTACAAAAGATGAGACCACCTATCACAGCACAGGCTCTTCTTGGATGTTTTCCTACAAACAATGGCTCTGGTTGCAGACTCTTCCCCAGTTCTGACATTCCTTAGAGGTTGTGGGGCTCTCAGGGAACAAAGTGTGTAGAAAGAAAATGATACCCTTCAGTGTTCCTACACAAAAAGGGGCAAGTAAAACAAGGGGAAACTATGCAGAGGGGAAAAAAAAAAAAAAAAAAAAGTCAGTCACAGGTCTGCATCAAAGCCTACCTGAAACTTCACCAAAAGAGGCTGTTCCCCTTTTAATATCCAACTAGCTTTTAGTGTGGTCTTTGGTAACTTGGCACTTCTATTGCAAAGGTAAATCACCCTTTAAACATTCTCCTCTTCCTGTTCAAGGACCCCTGTCCTTTTCTCATTTTTCCTTTGATGGTTCCTTCTATGATTCAATAGCTGAGACGTGCAGAAAAACCACTCTAAGGGATAGAAGCCTCATCAGCTCTTTGGAATCTTCAAATGTTCCAGCATGTCAAAAGCACTCTCGGGGCACAGAAAACAGCAGGAAAGTACCATGAATGCGAATCATAGGGGTTTTTTCTCTTTTAATAAGAGCTCTATACATCTCTATGTAAGGAAAATTACCCCGCAGAAACTCATTCACCTCGTTTTCCTCCTAGTTACTAGCTGGAAGTAACAGACAAGTCATTTTCAGCAAAACTATAAAGGACCATCACAGTGCAAACAGATCACCCTGCCAAACCTAAGCAGCAGTGCTGTGCAAAGATAAGGCAGCACACTTTGTTACTTTTCTACCAATACACGGCACTTCTCAGTAGAAACCTCTTCTCAATGAGAATGGCAGCAGTAACTCCCATATGGCAAATCTTTCCCTTTGGATCCATGTTTTGTACACAGTGAATGGTTCCATTCAGGACACTTCATATTCCATAACAAGATAATCTATTTCCAAACGGATAAATCAATACTCACATATTCAGAAGTGCTTAAGCTCTCCAGGCAAAAGCATAAGGCCCTTTTCATAATGATGGAACAACAAGGCATTCTGATAAGCATGGTATCAAGAACAGAACACAAAACGGACAAAAAAATATTTGGAATCAAATAATTCTGGTATTTCACAGCAACTTAGTCTTTGCACACATACACAAAAGGATGTGACTTCATGACTGTGAAGCAGCATTAATGCTGCAGTGTTCTTTAAGCAACTTGCTCACATACCTGTGCACTAAGTTGAAGACTGTTAAGTCAGAACTCTTTCCTGCCTGCAAAAGGCCTTACCTTGGCATCATCTACTTACAGGAGAAGTGCCACATCAGCACTCCAACACACACACCTGTCTTCCAAAACAAAATTTAAAAATCCTTCTGCATTTATCTTGCCTGCTTTTAAAATTCCAGGTTTGCCCAAAACCCTCTGTCCACATCTCCCAGCCCTGCCCCAACACTATTCTGAAGCAACACTCTGGATGCCAAGGGTCCTGAACACTGACAAAAGGCAAAAGCCTCAACAAACATCAAATAGAGACTTTAAAATGGGAGCTTTAATTTGTGCTATGAGGTCTAGATATTTTCTTAATATTTTAGGTTGAAAAATTCCAGAGGCGTAAGACTCTCAGAGCAGGGTAATAATTCCTCCATAGTTTTTTAAGGCTTTCAGTTTATGTACTGCTGCTCTGTAAGCTTGTCACAAGATCCTGTAAAGAAATCAGACCAAGAAGAGGGAAACATTGGGTGGAAGAGTGACAGACTCTCTGAACAGCATTCATGAAGAGTTCACACAATGCAACAAGAATAGAGTAGAATAACAGCCAATCTCTACAGGTTGTCAAAATGAGATGAGACCATCATTCCAGTACAGATGTTTTACTCACAGCACTTCTTCTTGCACAGACATCCATAAAAGGGACTGACCAAGGAATTAAAAAAAAAATATTGAGGAGCTCCAAAGTCCAGGGAAGTTCAAAATGGTTTAGTTTACATGCAAAAACCCCTCAGTTTACTCCAAAAGGTCAAGTCCAAGTGAACTTCTGATTAATATTAATCACAAACACCACCAGTTTACCATGCAAATATTTTAATTGTTTAAATTGTTCTCTTCCAAGCATGAAGAGACAGAAGTACCACTCCATGGTGGTATTTCCTATGACAGTGACAAAGGACCACTTGCTTATACCTTAAACATAATAAATTCCTGTTTTGTACAACTGAGGCTGAATACCCACAGGATATTATTAACATTTCCCCTCCAGCATCTGGTCTAATAAAGAAACACAGAACAGCTTTGCTGCAGTACAAAAATTTACAGAAAGTTCAACAATTTAATTAAAGACAATACAAAATATGTTGTCTGAATTCAAATAATTTATGTAAAAGTACATGCATGAGAAAATACTGGCAAGAAGATCTGGGTAACCCTATAATCAGATGCATGTTCTTTGTTCCTAGAGAAAACATACAGTCAAAAATACATTTATAATTTAAGTTACAATAGAAGACAGTATTTCAAATACAATTTTGGGTCTACCAGCCCTTCAACGCAAAAAAAAAAAAAAATCCTGTTAACACAGGACAAACTGATAGAATAAAAAAATAGAGCAATACTGAAGTCTCTGAACAAGCCTGCAGTGTTTTTGTTTTTCCTTTTATCAAGGAGGAAGAAGATACCAGAAAACAAAGGGGACTCTGTCTTCTCAGTTAAATTTTTAGAAAGTGTGATCAGAGCATCAGGGATTACTTTCATCCACATACCCCAGAGAAACCTACTCTCCTTGTGGAGCAACAGGGCGCAAATCAGGGACAGATTTTCCCTTCCGCACGGAACAGTACCATGTCCACAGAAGTGTGGATCCTGCAGCCAAAGCAAGCCACCCCATGGTTCTCAGGGGGGAAGCTTGGCCCCAACAATCACCTTCTCTCAGCCTCCAGCAGCACCACTAATCCTCTCAAATCACAAGTTATTCTTCACCTTTGTCAAATACTGAAACCCCAGAAGTCACCTTCTTCATTATGGTATCAGACTGAAATACTCAAGATTTCTTACCATGTGTCACTTGCCCTCCACATTTTTGTGGTCAGCTAAACAGTTTAACAAGACGACACATGATTAACTTCTTTCAAGATATTTTAGTTCATTGATTCTCAATAAAAGCACTGGTTGCAGTACAATAGTTTGACATACAGCAACAGAAGGTACTCAATTTACATGCACAAGCTATTTAACAATAGTACACAGTCTTTCCTATTGCCATTATAAAACAAACACTACTGTGACAGCTGGCACAGCCTTCTAATTGTTCTCATGAGCTGTAAAAGAGTGATGAAAACAGTGTTCCGATGGTACAGTGCCAAAGAACAGAGATTTGACCGCTGCTAGAAGATTACAATCAAGATGCCAGATTATGTATCACAATGGGAAACAGTGTTGAAACAATTGTAAAAACAGCTACAAAAGAAGCTATGCAAAATTGCTTTGATTTGTACTTCAGTTTTAAGGAAAACCTGGGAAATACATACAGCTTTGTATAGAAACAAAAGTGCATGGAGAGGCAGAAAAGTTAAAAGTTTAAAGTAAGACAAATTGTGTGGATGAATAAAAAAACCTCTGAACACTGAAGTACTGCAAACCAGCAGCAAACTGTTGGGGAAGGAGTGCATAATTGCCTTTCTGGATTGTTTTCGTGGGTTGGGTTTTTTTTTGTTAGAGCTGTGGTTTTTGTTGTTGTTATTTAATTTTATTTTAATAAAGCTTCCACCTTTGAAGCACAAGCTGAAACTCCTCTGCATTTGTGTTTGATGCTTGACTGAGTTTTCATTCAGTTTTACAGCTTGGTCCAGATTTTCATGGTTTAGTGTGCAAAGTACAGCACATGCTACTAGGACTACTCACTCAAGCTTTCAACATCTGCTTTTCAAAAAACAGATACAACAGTGTCACCTTCATTAAAGTCAAAGTCTCAATATTGCTGTTAAAGGGCTTCTAGAAATGAGAACAGAGAAGTCAGATTTATGACGAGATAAGCAATGAGCTTTGTAAAACACACATATGTTACAATAAGACTTTTCCTACAGCAAATAAAAATCATCAGGGAACTTAATTTTTTTTTTAACATTTCTTTCTATGTTTCAGAAGTGCTAGCAATTTCAGCAACAAAATTTTCAAAATGCCCTGGCTGTGCCACTTTTTAGTGGCTTTTCCAAATGGTATTTAAACAGGTAGGAAACCTTCTCCTCTAAGGGACAATTAGCAGTTTAGCATTACACTATTGGCAATTCAGATTCTGAAATATTATGAATATTCAATAGTTGTCATCATTTTATTCATAACCATATAAAAAAGTACAGTTCCATGATACTGCACTGTCAGGTCTATAATACGCCAAGTAAGACTGCAAAAATAAAAGTCAGAAAACCAAAAAGGCCTCAATTCTCCTATTTTTGTTGCTTGTTTTTCTTACTAATCCTCTCACAGAAAAAAAAGGAGCAAAGGCTTAATCTTAAATACAAAGGTATCATCATCAAATCAGGTCCTCTAATCCAGACTGATGGTACACTTATCATTTCAACTGAACCACTCATTACGAACTTGCAATGCCAGCACTCATTCCTACCCTGAACTGTTCCCTGGCCTCACCGACCCAATCAAGTATTCACACCTTATTTTAAGCAGAACAATTAAAAAAGTTGTTTGTGGTCTTGAAACAGTTGGTCTGAATTTTTTAATACCACGCTCAAAACACAAGAAGACAAATTTAAGGATATTTCAACTCAATTCTCAAAACACTGTTTAGAAAGGAAAAAAAGGCATTAATATGGAACTACAGAAGGTGTTAAAACACCACTTTAAAAGTGGACTTGGTAGAGACCCTACACTGGAAACACTTACCTTATCAAAGTATCAACATGATCATCTCAGAAGACAATTCAGAGATACTTAAGTCATAATTGTGAAAAAAATGAAACTATACTGTCAAAGACCACTGAAATATCTAATCTAGGGCAGTGCAAAATGATGGCTGGTGAGGGGCAACCAGTCACCTTGCAAAGCGAGGGACTTCAAATTACTCATCACTGACCTTCTTAATAATCTGCATTGAAGGACCTGATGAACAGTGATATTTCTGTCATGCAATTACAACTGTTAAGCAACCAATATGCAACTCAAGAGTGATACTGTCATCCATGGTGGATTAAAGTAATAATCCATTAAAGAATAAGTTCAAAGGGGAAAGTGGTAAACATCTTGCCATAAGTGAAAACACTTCAAAAATTTACAATTAAATAAAAAGTTAGATGATATCTTATAAAAAGAAGTACTGAACACAACAAGGCCACAATAAATTAGTGTTTCCATAAAATGACATGCTGAAGGTTTTGTTCCCAAGTCTATACATTTTTTACCATCTGTTAATTCCTAAATATTGACAGCGTAATTGAATAATTGAGGTACAGTAGTTTACATTTGTATATGTCTTGTAAAAACATCATTATTTTTCTTCCAGTTTTTCTTCCTCCTCGCCAAAGAACAACAAAGGAAACATTCCTAAAATGCAGCCAATGGTCACTCCAATAGCTTTACCCTAAAGAAAGGGGGGAAAAAAGTTAAGTTTTTCACTGATCAGTAGTTACTCATTTCCCATGTACCAACGCAACCAGGGACACACACCCCTTGTTCTAGTTTTCAGTTGGGAGTCATGTTTTTCTTAGCATGCAGACTAGAAACACAGTCTAGAGAGATACGAGAGATACGACAAGGTTAGAACCAGTGTTTGCTGTGATAAAAGACAATTCCGGAGAAAGAGGAGGGCAATGCTCATGAAGAGCTGCACAAGTGTTAAGGGAGGAAACAGACATTCAAAGGATTAGCAGAATGGCCAGGAAGACAGGAACAAACCACCAAACCACCAAACAACACCTACACACATTTTAGTGCAATAATAAATGCATCTGCTTGTATCTAGTACTGCAAATCATCAAGGTCAGGAAAGAGTGGCTCCTTGCAAATATGATGGCTTTCAAAGGCACAAGGCAAAACCAATAAAAATTGGAAAACATTTCAGAAATGAGCAGAATGTATAAGTCAAGAGGAGAAGAAATAAAGTAAGACAAGCAGCCTCCAAACCACATCACCAGCAGTAGGTGGATGGTGTTGAAAAACTTGAGACAGCAGGTAAAAAAGAAAAAATGCTACCATACAGGCAAAGGCGCACAGAAGTCTTTTCACAGAAAAGTGATGTGAACAGACTGAAGTGCAATGACAGGATTTTGCCACAGGCTCAGTAACACTGAGAAGACTCTTATATTGGACAGACTATGGGGCAGCCTCCTGACAATATGCCAGTTCTTTGAGCTATCACTGCCAAAACCTGAATTTTTCTCCCATAACAGTAAGTGCTATTTCTCTTTCCTTAAATCTGCAAAAGTATTTTTCCTAATGAAGGCTCATTCTTGCAAAGTGAAGCAAATACCTATTTCTTTACTCAGTTTCTGATAATTAAACTAACAGTCTCATTGCTGAAGTGGGACCACTTCAAATGTTTAAATGTTAAGTAAATAATCACCCTGAAAATGAATCTGCAAGATGAGTGTCCTGTAACCGTAAACACAGGCAGTGAATATTACTCAAATGCTAAAAGTTTGGCCAGGGGAAAGCTAATTTCATATCCAAGCTAATTACAGAATATTAGAAACTAGTACATAGCAGCTCAGCTTTATGAACAGCAAGCACCTGACAAAGAATGTACAGGAATAAACTACTAAGGGGTCATAACTTCCAAGTAAATTATCTTATCACCATAGCCAGAGCTCAACCCAGGTATCTGCACAGCACACACAGTCTTTGCAGAGACTATCCATGTCACTAGTCACTTGGGGCCTGCTGCACACAAAAAATCACGCAAGCCCAAAAAAATCTAGTCTCATGATGCTCCCTGACATGGGCTCACAAACGAAACCTTCTTGAGAACCTGCACAATGATGGTGGTCATTAAGGATTCAATAGAAAAAGTGACAAAAAGCATTTATCAGCTAGTTTAAACAGAAAAAGCTCCACACCAGCAGTGCTGCCCACAGGATACTCACCAAGTGTGCGCTGAGACGTGTCTGCCACATGTCAGCCTGTTTGGGTGTCAGGTCAGGGATTGACAGACCCAATCGTGAAGCCAAAGCTTCTACATAACCTGCAAGACTGGAAGAACAAGAAAACAAGAACAAACAGTTTTGAATTTCACAGTACCTTCTAGTGAGGGCTTGAAATATATGAAGTTAAATACAATAGTTTTTCCTTCAGCATACTGAAAGAGTTCAGACTTCTAAAGGTCATATTTTGCAATGTAAGTTAATTATCTCACTGATTTAAAATACAGTATTTCCAGAAAAGCTTTATACAGTACAACACAACTGGTGTGAATGTATTAACATTTTTGCTTTTTAAGTAACCTTTACTGGACAAAAGGTCACACACACACTAGTTAGTGGTAAGCCTTGTCATTTGCAGAAAACAAAACAGAGGGAAAGTGGGAAAAACAGGCATAACAAACAGCTTTACTTTCAGCAGTTATGCAGAAATTTCCTTCAAAAACTAAAATGAACTGTATATGTTTTTATCAGAAATAGCTATGCCTAGACCTGAAGACATTGCAGAGAGATTGTTTTAGCTGAGGAGAAGGAAATGTCTTCAGATCTAGGGATAACAATCTGAGGAGGTATATTACACAGAGCTATTTTATATTACAATAAAAATTATTTTTCCACTTTGCATCTCAATGAATGCACTTAATATTCTTAATATAAGTTCATACATACCCCAGTCCAGCTAAATCTGAAACAAGGTTTCCCAAAGCTGCAGCTGAAAGGGGGAAGAGGGAAGTGAAAAAGGCATTATTTTACTTACAAACAAAACCAACCAGCTCCCACCCTGCAATGACCGTCACTTACTCTCAGTTTATATAGAATTAAAGACTAGAACTAAGTTCCTTTTATTTTAGTGTTTTTATTCTGATCTTACTACAATTTAGTAACAGTAGCAGACTAAAATCAATAGGAGGTGCAACTATTTTTCTCAACTTCACTGGAGAAAACTTGACAAATACAAAAAGACAACACTAACACCTGGAAATCAACATAACTTTTGAGACCAGAGTCAAGAACAGCTGTGCATGGTTGCCAGCTGAATGCAGCTAATACTGGACACCAAGGAAGGCCTTCCAGTGTCTGAAGAGGCATGCACTGGAAATGGAAGGAGCTGTCACTCAGGTATGCAACTTTGATAAACATGTCAACATGTGTCAATTTAAGAATACTGTACATGAGTGAACAAAGTTACACACAAAATACATGATTTCACAGCAGACCATACTGAGATAAGCTTGCCTGTGACTGTCTCACACTGAACTAAGGACTGCAAATTTCCAAATCTTTAACTTGCTTTGCTGTGACATTTTCAGTTAAGCTCTCCCTCCTAGTGCTTTTGAGCAACGCTGCACCTGCAGCTGGTGGATCCATGAACAGTTTTGTACCCTCTGACACTGCAGAGGCACCAAAGCTGTCGAGCAGAGCTTATCAGTTTTGGCCCAGTGCAAGAGCAAAGTCGCTGTTTGGCCTTCTTGTGGTATCTCATCAAGGCAGAGGAGCCACCAAGAACTGCAGTAAAAAGACACCACCACTGATCTCCACTTCGCACTGTAAGAAACAGCAACGTACAAATACGTATATACATATACCAACACTGGGCCCTAGGGAATTTAGAGCAGTTCCATTACAGAAATGCAAATACACTTTCCCAACTGACCCAGGATTCGAATTATTAGATTGAAACTGACAACAAGCATTTCAAAAAGCTATTTGAATTTAAATTCCATTTCTGCAAATGGAATATGTCCTTGCTTCACCCAGAGGTTGTTTCTTTATTAGGAAAGGCAGCTGTAAGACTGAAGAAGAGCCATTTCTAGCCCTGGGTGCTACTTTCAGCCTAAAATATATGAATGTGCCGTATTAGTCTAAATGTGCTGCATTTTTAATACTTGCCTGCCATAGTTGAAATTCCTAAGACAACTCCAATTGACAATTCTATTTGGGTACCCTGAAAAATAAACAGTTTTCTCATTATTTGAGGGATTTGGAGTTAAATTATAGTGATACAACTGTCAGAAGTATTGTTTACTGCTTGTCTATGTTAACAGTGAAAGGATAAAAGGACATTTCTTCCAACAAATCACACAGATCCTCTCTTCCTGGCATATATATTTCCCCCAAAGACAAGAGTCTACTTCTGAAATTCTTTTAATATTTCATACTCTCGTAGCAGGCAGCTGGTGGACAAATCTGCAGCCCCTATCCCTGAATACTGTCTTCCCCACTGCAATTCTCAGCTGAATGTACAGCTCTGAATGAAAAGTTCTACAAATAATAAGCAAACAAATAAAACACAGTATCATAGCTCCTTATGTCTTCAGCTGAAGAAACAAAATCACATGGACTGCACTATGAAACAGCAGTACATGGTCCAAAGATGAGCGACAATGTGCATGAACTAAAACAAGACATGTTCCAGTTGGATATAGCAAAACATTTTCCACTGTGAGAACAGCTGAGCGTTGGAACGGGTTGCTCATGCAGGCTTCTCTTGGATTTCTCAAGTCCCACGGGATAAAACCATGAACAACTTGGTCTCATCTCACAGCTGGTTCTGCTTTGAGTAGGAGGTTGGACCTGAGAAGGGGGGGACATTGTAGACTAGACCTCACAGGCCAGTCTATTCTGTTCTCTTGAAAAATATGAATCGTACAAACTTGATCAAGGAATTAAATAATGAACTTACCGCAGCTATCATAATTGCGTTATCCAAAAATCCAAACCCTACAAAAGGTAATGCATTGTGGAAGAACACTAAAAGAAATAAGTAACAAAGAGAAAATAAATATTTACGAGCATTCACTAGTGCACAGGAACAACTGAAATGTCTAATACTGGCTTTAACAGAAATAAAGGCAACATACACAAAACTCCTTTCCTAGTAATTCTACTGGTGACCTTTTTGTTGCTGGCAGGTGTGGTAAAACCCTTTGCTATGCAGAAATGTTACTAATGGCTTGTGAAGAACCAGCAAAAGCAACTTACTCTGAAAACACATGTACAATTTCAGATGGAAGCCACTTATGCCTACAAGTGCATAAGAGAAATATTTAAAACTACACAAACTCTGGTATTATTTACAGACCTTCCAATGATGTTGCAGAATCACTCAAGATCACCAAACTGTCTCACCAGACTCCCTGCATTCTTCTCTTGCTTGAAATAAAGGCCCTTTCTCTGCAAGTCCCTTGCTACTTCTGTGCAAGAGCTCCATCTTCTTCACACATTCCTAAAAGTTTGTATTTTAAAAGCATTGTCTGGTGCTAGGCAATTCTTGTCAAAACTCCTTCAGTCAAATTTGCAAATGCTAAGGTGGTTTTCACTAGTGTGTCATATACACTTATTTATCTCACTATTTCAACCAAAACTTCTGTATCTTGATTATATTTGTGCACTATCCTCAAAGCAAATTAGACTTGTAGTTGCTCCTTAATATACTCCTTAAGAAATCAAGTTCCACCTTTTGTTTCATGCATTTTCTTCTTTTTTACTTCTGAAACCCACTACATCCTTTCTGAAAATATTTTCTATTGCAGAAGCATGGAACATGCTGGTCTAAGTAATTTCTAAGAATGAGCACAGTGCTACTGTATCACTCCTTTTTGTCCTGCTTCATTTTCTCTCTCAGGTTTTAGACTGTAAGCTTTAGATGGGGGTAGGATTGAATTTGCACAGCATTGCCTCCAGCTGAGTTTCAAGGTGCTCACTTCATAAGACTAAATACTGCATGAGGACAAAATACATGACAAAAATACAGCTTAGTTGAAAATTTTCATTTTTTTAATATTTAAAATGCAGCAGATATTCAGTTTGGATTTGGCTGGAGTTTGGGGGGTTTTTTTCACTTCAGATTGGACTGTAATTCCCACATTTTATAAACTTAAAGAGGTGCAAACCTAGAAAGAGGGAAGAAAGAAGAGTGCATGAACCTCACAGTCATGTGAAAAGAAACTGGTACCAGTACCTTCTGGGTTTCCTTCCTGCAGACAGTATGAATCCATGACCACACAAAAAACCAAAGCCACACTCAAGATCTTTCATGCTTAGGTAATAGAACATGAATGGACACCTATAACACATCTGTATTCTAAACTGCACAGTTAAAGGCTACAGCACAAAACGTATGAAAAATACCAATTTTTTTTTTTTTAACTGTCACAAGACAAACCCGCCAAAACATAAATAACAAAAAAAGCACACAGATATGCCCAGTATTTTCAAAATGTGTATGCCAAACCCTGGAGCTACAAAGGGAGCGCAAATTCTTAGCGAAATGGACTGAATTTTGGAATTCATGGAGCAAATAGAACCCCAGCGACAAAGTGGGAAAAAAACCCCAACAAAACAGAATAAATGTAGATACTTATAAAAGGAAAATGTTTGCCTAAATAAATTTGCTCACTGGAGAATATAAAATCACAAAAATACACTAACTTGGAAATTAAATCAGAATTTGAAGCATAATGGTATTATAAATACACGATCTGCTTCCAATTTCTCTGAAATTTTATACCATTTCTCAGTCCTTTTAAAACACAAAACCTCCACAAGGTACTGCAGCATCAACACTGCTTGGCTTAGAAAAACAATGTTTGCTGCTGGCTTTGAACAGCATGCTCTCATTTGGGCTTTCTGTCCTACTTTCACTAAGTGCTGCACATTCTCCAGCCGAGGTGTTACAAAACAAAGGCAGCAGGGTGAGTGTTGGTGCTTGCTTTGGTTTTCTCTGACTCCATACAACAAGGATGAGGACAGACCAGCACTTGTTGAACAAAGATGAAGCCAATTCAAAGAAAGACTGCACAAATACTGAACCACATTCAATAAGCATTCTTCTTTTACCATGTCTCAGTTGTCCTGGAGATGGTGGTGCAACCTCCAACTTCTCTAGAGAAGTCAAAATGAAATGAGAAAGTTAGCTGCTTCATCACAAAATCAGTTTATTATAAAGTCTTTACCAAATTACTATTAGGCAAAAAACCAGTCATTTAACAGCTTTCAAATGGGAAAGAAAAATACTTTACACCTACATTTTTATTATTTTTATGAAAGATAACATGGTATTAAAAGCCAAAAACTCTTAGACTATTACAAGCTTAAACTAGTACAGTGATTATGCAAAGTAACAGCATACTACAGAAGCAGCCCAACAGCCATCTTCACTTGAAAATTACAAAAAACACACTAAAATTAGAAAAATCAAGTCTTCTAGACACAATTGTATGTTATTTTTTAAAAACCCTCTAAACATGCAGCAACCTTCTTTCCCCCAGAGAGAGCCTGAAAAAAAAAGTCCTACCATTTATATTCTCACAGAAGGCATCTTTTTATAGCAATATAAGAACAAAAGAAAAACAGTGATTCATTAGAACCTATGTCTGAGCAGTGCAGACTAGAGTGAGTATTCTAGAATTCAAGTCACTCTTATATTCAAAGCTATTGTAAAGAAGAAACTAAAATATTCACTTAAAGTAACTTTGAGGAAAAGAAGTTAGATCATAATACCAGTATTCAGCCAACCAGGACACTGACTTACAAAATAATTTCATTTATTGAAGGTCTTGAACAATTTTCAAGCTATAGCAGTTACTGATGAGATGTTTCTTCCCTCTGTCCAATATATATACTACCTAAGCTCTACAAACACTAGTTGTACTCATCATGCAAGTGGGACAAGCATAGCCCAAATACTACAGAAATAAAGAGTATTTTGCTTTTCCCTAGAAAATGCCAAGGAATTCACAGATTCAAAACTCAGACTGGAAGAGGAACAAAAGAATGTGCCATGATAAACAGAGGGGAGGCCTGTGAAAGTCAATCTTCTGAAACCTTGGGCATTGACAGCCAGAAAATGTCAGACCAAAATTTTCACTTGTGTTCAGGAAGAATGGGATTGGGGATGGAACCCATTCTCTTATGATCTCCTGCCTTCACAGGTTAAGCAAATCTTTTACAGAAGTATGGACAAAGAAAGAACTATCTATATACACCAGTACTGCCCTTTGGGTAGCTTTTCTCAGAGACAGTAAATTCCCACAACACCAGAAAATCAAAGCCACATCGAAACAAAGAGATTAGCTGAGGCCACTGTTTCCAAAAGCTCCAGATGTCCTGAGGGTGTCCAGGCAACCTAAGTCAACACCCTCACATTCCTGAAGCTTCTCTAAACTCATTTGCTCCATCCTGCTGAATGACAGGGAGAGAATAAAACCCCAAAATCAAGAACACAAAGGAGGTCAATCAAATCAAGCAAAGGAGGTCACAGAGTGCTGCCCTCCATGGCTTTCTGCTCTGACAGGAAGCTATCACACCGACCACTGTGGTTCTTGGGCTTCCTGTAGCACTGCCACTGAAACCATTCCTGCTGCAGTCAGTCTAGTCTTTAGATCTGGGTCTCCATATACAAGGATTTTGTGATAAGAAACTGTAACAACAGAGAGTGTTTCCTGGAAATTTGTTTATCTCTGAGGAAGATATAGTTTTCCCTGATTATGACAGCCAGTTAGGTTAGATAATTTCCACCTATATGGGGTTCCAATATAGAATACAAAAGACTATTCAGCTTTTCACAAGATACTACAAATCTCTAGAATATCAGTTCTCTGGATTTAACTACAACTGAGTCTGATAGCACCCATCAGACTAAATAATTACATTCTACTCAGTCTAGCTAGACAGCTATTAAAAAAAGCTAAATAAACCCAGTGCATAATTGATTTCAGAAATTTAGTATCAAAAGGAAGAATTAAGGGTTTTGTAGAAGGAAAAAGAAATAAAAATGTCTTACATCTAGGAATAATAGGAGTTCCAAGTCACAGTAACTAAAAAGAACATAAACTTCTCCTTCAGAACATACATTAAGGACTACCTTGGGATGTTTCTAAAAGAAGAGAGGCTGGGGGACACTGCTTTGAGCTTAGAGGAAAGACAATTTAATGCAAGATTGAGGGAGATACCAGGGGATCAAATATAAACAAAAATTACTTAATCATTGTCACAATCTGTTTCAGGAGCATGGGATTCCTGCTAAATAGGCATTTTACAAAGCAGTGCTTCAACACTATCAGAGCAAAAGCTGCAAGAGAGGTCACTAGAGACAGCATGGTGGCACAATGTTCTGGAGACCACACTGCTCCTGATCAGCCACAGGGAACTCGTGTCAGTAACGGCATCTTCCTGCTGCACATGCAAGAACTTTATTTTATAAAGGGGAGTAAACTCATCTGGAGGCGTTACACTGGGTTACACCTTCCCTCATCATGAAGATAAAAATTAATCAGTGAAAAAAATCTATGATTACACCTATTAATGAGATAGGGATAGGAGAAGTCTGTCAGATGAACCTTAAATAACTGGTGCTGGTGGACCCTGCACATGCTTTGGACAGGGAAGCTCCCTCTCTCTGCCTGAGCCAGGACAGAGCCTGAGAGAGCATCTCATCCCAGCCCAGCACAAAGCCGGGCCAGGTCAGACCAGCTCAGGACCTTGTCACTTGGTACCTGCAAGACCAGGCTCATGGGAAAAGCTGTCCCCTATGGGCACCAAAACCAGGCTTTAAAGCACAAGGGCGACTTCCCTGAGAACTGATGTTCTGCCTCTGCCAGGTACAGAGCACGGCCCACTGCAGGGAAGAGGCTGCTCCAGCTCAGCTCTACTTGCAGAGGCCAAGATTGGTTTAAAGCTGGGACATAAGGAAGGAAAAAAAATTAAAGCAGGAAAAAAACCACAACCACTGTGGCATGAAAGCCAAAAACCTTTCTACAGAATCACTTCCAATACTACCTCTTTAAAGCGTAACATACTTCAAAACTCTGGAGGATATGAAAGTGCTGAGAACCAAAAAAATTCTTTAAACCAATTTTTTAAAACTCTAGATAGCAAAATATATTTCAGAGTAGGGTATTTATTCATAGGAAGTTGTTCTGACTATTTGAATTTCCAAGACTCAGCAAAAAAAAAAGAATAAAAATATTGAGAGCACAACAAAGGAAATGTGCCCTTTGTTTGTTTTACCACAGGTAAAACAAAAATCTAAATTACAAAACAGCCTTTCAAGAGCTCAATTCAGTCAGAATGAAACAATTCAGAGTTTAAATGTCTGGCGGGAAAAAAAAACAACTGAAGTACTTCAGAATTGCATTTCACGATGGCCATTCACCAGCTCATCCTGTGCCACAATGCTCAGTAAGACACCAGAATTCATCTTATTGCAGAAGGAATAAAGTGAAATGGTGGAGTAAGGAACACTGTTATTTTCTAGCTGACATTCATTACCCTAAATGAGGTTATAAACCAAGGTTCAAGTGCAATACATGTCATGAGCCCTGAATTAGCAAAGTCTGGGAAGCAGAAAAAAATTTACTGCTTCTTAAATCTGTTCTTGATATTTTTGGAATTTATAGTGTTATTTTTATTATAACTTTTTTTTAAAAAAATAATCTGAACCCAGGGGGAGCACAGGAGGTGGAGGAGCAAAATATAAAACCATCAACATAAATAACAACATAATCCACAACTTGGCCCAAACCCAGCAAGTTAAATTCACTCTGCCAATTCTAGCCAAGTGCTTGCAATTTAGTTTTAGTATTATTATTCTTACCCGACAAAAAACCCCACAACCGAATAAGAGGTAATGGGAGTGCATTTATTAAAAAAAAAAACCCAACGAAAACCCAGCAAGTTGTCATCACCAGTTTCTGAACTATCAGTTTTTTAAGAACTGGCATACAAGAGAACTTGCAAGCCTAAAGACACGTATTATGTTTTATTCGAATTGCAGCTAACACCACCATAAAATTTTATAGCTAAATCTGTTACTGTCACCCAGAGGCAGGAAACACTAACACTGAATACAGGTACTACTGTTAGAGCTACCCTAGGAAAATTCCTGCTGCTGCTGAGTGTTGTTAAATCTGAGACAAAAATATAAGCAATGTTTTATAGAATTTTTAAATAGTGACTGAATTGCTTAAATTTATTATTTAGCAATGAATATCAAGAAGGAAGAGAAATATACAAAATATTAATAATCTAGATCCATTATAACATCATTTTAGGCTCCAAAGGTATCTAATCTGGAAATTACAGAGGGTTTTGTCTCGAATTCACCAATCTGTTTCCTCCAAAAAGCCTGTCCAGATCATTTGGGCAAATCATTCAGATACACATCACTGAAAAAACAAAAGCATCACTTACACAGAACAAGAAATCAGAGCAATTGTTGTGCCTACTAAAAAGAGGTACTCGTTTTGCATATGAGTTCATGAGAGGGTTTTTATCCCCCTAAAATTCTGGATTGGAGCCTAAAAATGAGATGTGTTATTGCTTTGTTCAGAGGTTGATCTTCAAAAGCAAATTCTGACTCTGAGGTATGAGTTCATTCATGGAGTAAGCTCATGAGGCACCTCCCCATCATCTTTATTTCCTCCTCTGTTCTTCCTCAATGTTTTTACCAAAACTGCAACCTAGCAAAATTGAAAAACCTTGTCCCATTGATCTTCAGTTGGGTTCCCTTTATAGTCCAGATGGGGAAACAACAATCCATGAGTTGACAGTAAAGAAAAATTCTGCATCATTGTTATAACTCACAATGGTTTCCTGTTACTACAGCAATTAAGGCATGAAAGGATGCTGACTCGTGCAGTGCTAAATATAAACCTGGCTGTCAGTCCCTTCAGTCACATGCCCGCAGAGGGAAAGCTGGGAGAAGCTCTGGTACAAACAGACAGAGGAGGTGATAGAAAATTTCTCTACTACTCTGGAAAAGGTAATTATGTCCAAACAACATTCTGCATAAATACAAACAGATAGTATTTTTTTAATATTCCCTGTAACACTGTAGAGAATTTCACAGTGATCCTGTTGCATCACCCTCCCTGAAAAACCTTGAAGCAGCAGGACATTATCACCTTTATTTGAAACTTTTGTTACATGTACTGGACAAAGAGCTGAACAAGCTTTGCAGGAGTGCAGTTTGCTCCCTGGCCAATCATTTCCCTTCAGAACAAACCCCAGAAGTGACTTCAGGCTTAGTTCACTCCTGTCATCCCCTGTAGTGAGTACGTAATATACTTAACCTATCATCCCTTCCAAAAACGTGACACTGCATTCATACCCTTTCAAAGATGTTTGACAAAACAGAGACCTAAGGTGGAAACCTCGACAGGAAATGTAGGAGAAAGCATAAAATGCAAACAGGTATCCAGAGGCTCAAATCACTGTCCTCATCATTAACTGGGTTTTATCCCTGATCCAATCCTGATCTCTACCAGTGCCTTATAAATGTAAAGCTCAGCATTCCCATTCAAGCAGGTTCATCCCAAAATAGTATTTGCAGTGGTTTGCTTAAAAAGGTCTCAAACCACAACTGGAAATAAAAAAATTAGAAGTTAGATACTTGCCTCGGGATTCAAGGGGGTTAATCAGCTAAAATGATACAACACAGAAAGGACTTGCAGCTTGTGAGAGAGATCCAGCATAATGAAAGAAATACAGAGTTTTAGCTGCCTCCTTCAGAGAGAAACGGAAAATGTCAGAAAAATAGCTGAAGTATTTGCATAAAAGTGCCAGCAACATGGTAACACTGATAGAAGAGCACACATGAACAATAATGTGGTATTTTGATCTGTGTTCCAGAAGTAAATGATTACATTATTATTTAATTAAAAAAAAAAAAAGGTACTTGAGAGCTGCTGAGAAATAAACTTGGTATAGCAACTCCCTGACTGGAGAGAACCATCTTCAGAGTTAAAATTCTCTGTGTCAAAAAACCAAATACTCATCCTCCCAAGAGGAGGTTGGCTCTGCCTTCCCTCCTCACCCTCTCCATTTCAGTGCTTGAGGACTGCAGGGAATTCCCAGGAGCTAAAGGAGGGACACCTCCCAATGGCATAGCAAACTCTTCCATCTTCAGATGAATGGATCTTCCCCTGGGATTATTAACAACCTCTCCACTAGATTTAGAAAAAGATCAGATGAGTCCTTCTGACTAACATTAGAGCGTAATTAATTTCATCCAAATACACCCATTTAACTGTTTCAGCAAGGTGACGTTTGGCATTTCTCTGTCAGTACTGATTTTTCTTGTGCCTCTCTCGTTCGAGGCAGGGATCTATCCATCACTTCACAGGTCTGCAGTTGCATGGAGCAGCAGCACAGCAACAGCGCTGAACTGGAAACAAGACCATGGTATCTATGTATAACCAGGGTGTGATATATTCCTGTAAGAGGAGAAGCAAAGCAATTCTGTGGGACACCACAGAAGATTTGTTAACAAAAATTATCAGCGCTCTGCACACAGAGATCTGATCTAAGAGAGGACTTTCCTCACCTTTAAATAGAGCTATGTTAGGCATCACTGATGTCTAAACATGAGTGCTCAGGAAATATCTAGGGAGTTATATGTACAGTTATAATATCCTTTACTCATTTATGTTTTAACAACAGGCTCTGTTTTAACAAGAAATCTGAGAAGCTGGCAAGAGACAAGTTTGTTTATTCCTGCACCCCCCTGTCCCTTACGCCCTTTCCCCACCTGCACAAAACTATATTTGTTTCCCCAGGAGAAAAAGCAAGTGGTAAAATGGTTTTAAGAACAGGGAGCAGCATTGGCCTTCAAGCCCAGGTCTGGTACCTGCAGCCAGCAGCAGAACCCCTTGGAGGAGAAAGCTCACTGACAGTAGCCTGTGCAGAACGCAGGGGAACCAGGACACTCCCTCCTCCACCATCCTGGCACAAAACAGAGAGTATTAACAACAAGAGGGGCTTGTGCCTAAGGCAACAGCAACAGCCACGTTTCCCACAGTCCCTAGTACCAGCAGCACCTGTACTCAGACAGCAACAACCCTTCCCACAGCCACCACCCCCTGCAGGTAGATGCAGCAGAGCAGGAGCACCAGGCAAGGGGCTGGTACATAAATGTGTTTAGTGGGATTATCTTTCTCCTTTAAAAGAACTCAACTACAGTCTTTACAGAGAGCTGAAGACAAGCTGCTATTAAATCACATACCACTCAGTATCAGCCTTCTTGTAAGCAGAAAGTTCCATTCCCTGCCTGAGGATGACCTTGGAAGCAAGTACAACTGCAGAAATAAGCTTCTGTCTGAAATAATTTTAAACGCATGTAGAGTTTATTGCTTTTCATCTGTCTCAGACTTAATACAGCTACCCAAAATAAGAGAGACAGAGAGGACAGATAAACTGAATGATCGTCAAACATTTTGTTACAGACTCATACTAAGAGTAATGGCATTCCTCCTAATTTTTCAATGCATTGGGGCATTAAATACAAAAGTATGAGCTGCCTTGACATCCTTAAGAATCTATTTAATCCTGTCAGCAAAAGGAACACCATAAGAAATAACTGACATTTTAAGTTCTAGCCATAAATTACACTCAAGTAATTTATTCCTCTCTCTATAAATGCCTAATGAATACAGAATGCAGGAACAATGAAGGTATTCTTAACTCTTCACCTGCTGCTAGAGGTAGTGCAGTAGATTCATCACTTTGATACCCCCTTCCCTTCCTCATGTAACTTAGCAAAGCCTCATTTGTGAAACTAGTCTGACTTCCCCATGTCACTACCTACACAGTCAAATTCACACTGCAATTACAGCTTTCTCTGGCAAACACCTGAAAGAATGATTATAATATAAAAACAAATAAAATCACTTCACATGGAACTTCACCTTAAAATATTTTCTTTTGTCTTTTATGTTATAAGAATATGGAATACCTACTGGATTGTTGTTATGCAGCTGCATTATGTAATAATTTATTCTGCATGTGAATTTTAAGTTCTAATAAAAAATTCACTCTGTTCACAAAAATTATCTGAAATATTAAGATTGCTGGTTTTGTAAATAAAGTCATACAAATAAGGAGAAGCAGAAGACAAAGGCTACTGTGCACTACTCTTCCTAAAAGTGAACAGTTCTGACTAAGCACACTTTTAATTCTTTAAAGCAATTGCCTTTATCCTGGAAAACAAAAGAAGGAACATCCTTCTCCTGGTCAGTATTTCTCCAGCCTGTGGCAAGCACGAGGCCTCTCTCAGGAGGATTCAGTTACAAGTGCATCCCTGCAGATTCCAGCTGCAGAGCCAGCACAAGCTTCAGTTCCTGCCACACCCCTGCAAGTGCCAGCTGTGCACACACTCCCTCTAAAGCCGCTTCAGAACCTCTGCTCTATGAAGAGCTGCACATCTGCTCCATCTATTTAATCCCAAAAATTCTTAACTCTCCCAGGAAACTACACAATGCCAGTTTATGAAAGACACGGTTCTGCCACGTAGGACAGTTTTTGGTTTTCAACTTTACGCATTTTCCCTTTCCCACTGACAGGGTTTTATTAACCTGTTCTTTTGTCACAGCTCCACTGTAAGCAGGCAGCAGACTCCTGTGAGTGCTGAAATTACACCCTTCACCTCCAGTTCTGCTAATCATCTTGAGAATTAGCGAAGTACAAACACAAATCCTTGGCTCAAAATTTTCTGCACCCATAAGCCTGTTTTGTTTTCCACAGGGGAGGAAATATGGAATCTAATGTATTTAACACCTTCCCCTTGGCAATGGAAAGTATGCTGTGGCCCTAGTGTACTGAATGCACGAGTGACATACCTGCAATGCCACTATTAACTGGAGATCTTAATGAAATATGCACACCTAGTGTTTTTCATGCTGTGCAATAGAGACTGATCACAGTGTGCCTCAAGCATCCTTTCCTCCCTCATTCTCTCCTCGCTCTGCTTCTCCAAAATCTGTGCAATGTTTACATAGTCCCCTTTCCAGCAGCAAGGAAGGAGATGGATTCAGGCTGAGGTTGCCTTTTGCAGTTCTGAAGTAAAGTACTGCCTGGTGGGGGGGGCAGCCACTCAGACCACGATGAGTAATCCTGAATAGAGAGCCAGAGGAAGGGAAAGGAGAGACAGCTCTCTACCGAGTCACATGAGAAAGGTTGAGGTAAAAAAATGTAATTGCAAGTAGTTGACAAAACTACAAAGGTAACCTGAGAGATCAAACCAGTATTGCTCACTAGTGCAAGTCACTGCGTACTGTTAGTGACAGAGATCCCAGAATACATTCCTGCCTGAGGCACAAAAACCCTCCTGGCACTTCCCGTGGGAAAACAGAAAGACAGAACCTTAGGTCAAATACAAAACTGCACCTTGAAGTGATCTAAAGTCACATTGTTGACACAAGGGGTGATTCAATACTTTTCCTCCTGTTCCTAAATTCCCTCCCAGTCATGTATTTGGGACTTCTCCTTTATTCTGGCACTTGTTCTTAGTCAGGTACACAGCTAGGCCCAGAGAAGAACAGCAGTGCTAGTATGGGAAGCAGAATTGAGATTTTCACATCCAGAGGTTTCTGGGACAGGGGAACAACAGAACACTCTTGACAACAGCACAGGTGAAGCCAGAAGTAAATCCACACTCATATGACCAAGTCACATCTCCTACACATCACCTCATCCACAGCTCATCCAGGCCTGCTCTTACCCACCATGGGAAACCCAGGGGAATGATTTTCCTCTATGGCTCGGAAAAAGTAATTAAAGTGAGCTTTTTTTTTTTTTCTAACTGAGCTTTTAATACAGGGTCAGACATAAATCACAGCAAAACTCAGCCATATTAGTGGGCAACTGCAAAAACTGATAAAAACATTTAAACAAGGTAGATACAATAGGTTCCAAGCATCCAATCCTGAAATATAATCCCACAGTGAAAACTTCACAAATCCAGAGACTTCTTTTTGTTTTTCATAAACCATATCCAATAAATCAGAAAAAAACCAGGTCACATAATTCCCACCGAGAACAGTCATTTTCAACCTGGGCCATTTGTGATTTATCAGAACTCAAATGCACCTTTGGTACATTTCTTCTGTTCAGGGAGAGGGTCACTGAATCAGAAGTAGTCTGGTATTAGCAAGAGGAAAGGGTCACCAGGCTAATTAATTATAACAGCACTGTCACTTTTGCAGCTACCTATTTACTTTATTTACTTTGCTCCATAAAACAATATAAATAGGTAGTAAAAGTGGGGACAGAGTGGTGGATTTCAAGCTGTTCTCCCATCTCTTCTTTATGGCAAAAATCTTTATTAGGCAATCTAGCTGGAAACTCTTACATCTCTTAAATTTTGAGTGAAGCAGTTAATTTTACATTTGTAATATCACAGCTTTACTTGCACTTTGTGAAAATCAGCCTGTTGCCAAAACTGAAGCAAACAAACAACTGGATCAAAAGGTTATCTTTAACCTGAAAACACAAGCTGACCGTTTTTGAAAGAGCAGCTGGCTAAAGAAATTGGTTTGTTCCATGCACATTTTTCTCCAGTGTTCCACAAAATTAAATAAAGCCAATAAAACACAATTTCTACCAATTCAGATTGTTATGAAAGAAGAGATAATCATGGAGACTGACAATTCACGCTCTTAGCGTAAGGTAAGTTACAACAAACTGAGCAGCAGTAAGGGATAGATCACTGCACAGAGTCAAACGCTATCAAGTGCAAATAATTAAAAGCCATGGAAAAAACGTAACTCCAACAGTACAATAACTAGAAACTGATAATGCCTAAAAGAAAAACGCAGCAGGTCAAAGTGCAGCAATTACTTATTGGTTCCCAGTAAGCATCTGGACCTGAGCTTTGTGGCAATACAACTTTACATAAAGCAACACAACCCAAAGCACAGACCTCTGTCCGTGGCACGGACAAGAATCACATATCAGGGACTGTCTCCTCCTAAAGACCTCCTGGCTCCTGTCTCATCCTAAGACCTCAAGGCTTCCCAGAATGTTTTGAAAGAAGTGCTGGTGCCCAGAAAACAGGTCCCAGGCTATCTCCAAGAAGTGAGCTTTGGGAACCAAAGACTGCAGACACTGTATCTGGCTCCTCTCAGTCGAAGATGGTCTCACTGTAGAAGCCTTTTTGTCTTAACCTTTTCAATTCTTCCTGAAATTGAAAAGGTTTTTCAAAGCTGTGTCCTTCCCCCAGGTCACGCCTTTCACCAGGATCACTGCCAAACTGTAAGGCATGTTTTAATTCTGGAAATGGCTAAAAGCCATGAAGTATTTAAGAGCAGTGAGGAAAAGTTTTATCCCTAGGTACAAGCAGTAGGAGAGAATAAAACAAACCTCCTGCTTCTTATGACTGCTTTAAGCCAATAGGAGAATTAATACAGAATATGAACCATCTCAAAAGATATAGTCTTAAGTATGTTCCTATATGCCCTTTTTATTATCTAGAGGGAAAAAAAAAGCTAGTTAAAGAAAATGATCTGTCGGTATTTGCTAAAAGTATGTCAGTCTCAATAAAATTTAATAAAAACTCAAAAGATACCCAAAAATGAATGAACATGATGAGCCTGTCACATACAAAACAAGACTGGCAACTGATGCAGGAAAAAAGTATAGCAAGTAGCAAGCATCACTATGTATTACAGCTGTTAGGGTAGATATTTTATTAACAATTAACATACAAATATCTAAGAATCCAAAGTAAATGAACACTGGAAAAAAACAGCTATGGTTTTAACATCCCATAGTTTTGAATGAATCGTACTCTAGTGGGCTGAAAAAAGTATTTTTTGGGCTTTGCCTTAAAATGCTCCCCGTATTTCAGAGGAAGCATGTGTTTCACACACGGGTTAGTCACATCCCAAAAATTCCAAGGGGCTCATTCAATGTTAAAGGAAGTTCTCACACACAGCAACAAAACAGACGCAGAAACACATGCTTTCAGGTATTTGAAATATCACTGTGCTAATTTAAAGATAAAGAAGGAGGGGGGCACAAGGCAGTTCACATATTCATGTCCAGCTTTCCCCAAAATGAGCCATTTTTATTAAAAGAATAAACAATGGCACAGGGACCCAAGACAGCTTCTTTAAGTACTCTGCTTGCATGATATACTTATCTCACTTTTCCATTTACTTCTTGTTTTTAAAGGGATTTTCTTCTGGAGACAACAGATGCCTTTGTAGTTTCATATTTGGATTGATTAAATAATAAATAAGGCTGACTAAAGCTAGGAGTTTTCAGTTGAATGAGTCAGCTTTAAATAATTTCTTTCTTAGAGAATTTGGAAGACTTCCTCTTCTTTTAACTGAGGTTACATACTGGCACAGTACCTCTCTGTTCACAGACTAAACATGATCTATTTCATTCATGCCTGTTGCAGGGAGATCTAAATGTTTTGAATCTCTCTCTCTCTGAAAGGTTTAAGTTGCACTCCAAGTACAAGCTGCATTTCAAGTGATCTTCCCTAAAAAGACCTAAATCAAAAGCAGCCTTTGTACTGCACAAGACAGTTACCGGGAGACAGATTTTCCTTTCAGATATAAAACGTATTATTTTACAAAGACACAGTTGAAGAACAATGACTTAAAGTTCAGATATCTTTTCTGATTCATTTTTTAAAAGATATTTGTGTGTGACACCTATTTTGTACTCATCACATGTTTAAACACACGCAAAAGACAAAACAAATTTTAATTGGACCAAACTTTTATCTTTTGCACGAAATGGCAAAGACAGCTAAGTACTTTTTAACAGTAGTATTATTTCTGCATTATATTTGGACCATGTAATTTAATGCACATCACCCTTCGAGGAAAAAGCATAAGGTAGTTGATGCTGAGCTGCTTGAAAAAAATGAATTTGATCATAGTCTGAACTCTCTGGGCAAATATTAACTAGAAACTATAGTATAGGGCAGCAGTTTCCACAAGACCTATATTTGAAACACTTTGGTCAAATTAAGAGTGAGTACCTGAAGCCGTGGATCACTGAAATTCTTAAGCCTTTAAGGCTTTAAATGAATATGAACAAAAACGGTGTATTTTCATTTCTTGCAGCAATACATGCCAAATGCATCAAAACAAGCATGCAGGAAGTCTGTCAAACCAGCAGCCTGTTGGCCTTATGCAATGCACATCTCAGCAATCACACTTTTCTCTTTGGATTTTTTTTACTGTACCAAAAGCACTGGTTGTCTCTCGTGAATCTACTTCCTCCGCCAGGTTCTCACGTGGTACCAGTGGTTTAGGATACCTGCATGCTACAATGAGTTTTCAAAAGCAAAACAGCAATCAGTCATTATTTAAAATCTTCCAATCAATACTGGAGCATCCTCCAGCAAGAAAAAATCCTTTATAAATATTAAGACTGGATCTCCGTGGGTTTTACACCAATTCTACTTGAATGTTTGCACAGTTTTCTCTGCAAAAATGTAAGACAACATTTCTGCATTTAAGCAGACTAGAACCGGCTTTCAGTTATATGTGCAAGTAAAATTTCAGAATTTAGAAGCAAACCAAACCACAATAGCAAAAACAACATGAACTTCAGCAAACAGTATTTTGCTGCAGGTGGTTCAAAGGCAGACAATTACATCTGACATTTTCAGAGAGCAGATTCAGAATAATTTTACCATGAGTGACCATGTAGCAGTTTTCTTGTTTATGACATTAAACCTCAGCCCCTAATTTACCTCATAGTTTGGGTTTGAAGGGATCTTAATAATTACCTGGTTCCAACCCCATGAGACACCTTCCACTAGACCTGGTTGTTTAAAGCCCCATCTAATCTGGACTTGAAGGGAAGGGGCACTCTCAACTACTCTGGGCAACTCATGCCAGTGTCTCACCACTGTAAAGAATTTCTTCCTAATAGCTAATTTAAACCTAACTCCTCCAGTTTAAAGCCCTTAACATTCCCTCTTGTCCTATCACTACATGTCCTTGTGAAAAGCCCCTCTCCAGCATACTTGTAAACCCCACTAATGTGCTGGAATGTGCTGTAAGGTATCCCCAGCACCTTCTCTTCTCCAGGCTGAACAGCCCAAACTTATTCAGCCGGGAAAAGAGACTGAGAAGAGATTTCATTGCAGTCTGCAGCTTCCTCACAAAAGGAAGAGGTGGAGCAGACACTGATCTCTTGTCAGTGGTGATCAGTGACAGGACCCAAGGGAAAGGCCTGCCGTTGTCTCAAAGGACGTTTAGGTTGGATATTAGAAAAGGCTCTACACCCAGAGGGTGTTTGGGCAGTGGAACAGGCTCCCCAGGGAAGTGGTCACAGGACCAGCCTGACAGAGTTCAAGAAGAGTTTGGACAATGCTCTCAGGCACATGGTGTGACTCTCAGGGATGGTCCTGTGCAGGATCAGGACTTGGACTTGATTAGTTTTGTGGGTCCCTTTAAACTCATGATATTCTATGATTCTGTGATTCATGAGGTTCAGATATTAATGAAAACGATCAGTAGAGCCTAAGCAGCACTTTTTCTTCTGCATTCTACTTTCATGAGGGGGCTCCAAGATTCAGGACAGGAGGTGGGGGGATATTAAAAAAAAAGCTTCAAAAGCAAAATGTAGCACATCTTTCCATCTGAAACACTATATTCCTTTCACCACCTAGTATTTTTGACTCAGCAGTGAGGTTAGCAACAGTGCTGGTGTAGGCTGCAATGGTCTAAGAACACACAGGGACTCACACAGGCAAGCTGGCAAGAGTTTGTCATTTTACCAGCTTGACAGGGCACTTTAAACTTGTGAATTAGATCCTTGCCAGCAGTCTGCCAGAAGACCTTTTCCTAGAATAGCAATCAAACATTAGAGTTAAAAAAATTTATTGACCTAGGTCACACCACAGGAGAGAGAGAGATCGATGATACTGCTCCACACACCATGTGGTGTTCACCTGCATATGCTGGGTCTGTAAAGAAGAGAGAAAGAGAGAACTGACCCCACCAGGTGTCATGGTACCTGTCAGAACATGACAGCAAGAACAGTTCCTCTTCTCCTAGCTCAGTGGGCTGAGGGCAGTCCTTACCATAAAACTCACACTTGCACTGTGAGATCACTCTTCAAACAAGACAAGTACTTCCAGAAGGATGGAATTATGCTTTGTTGTGTTAACACAGATTCATTTCTAACAAAAAGACGCACTAAAATCTGAGTGGTTCTAAACCACCATGGCAAATGAACCAGTTTGTTCATATTATCAAGAAGCATCCGACTCATGCAACAGAGGGAGTTTGTTTAGAGTGTCTAAAAACCTCAGTGAAATCCACTTGTCTTTAATGACATTGCAGTCTTTTGAAATACCTCTTCTTTGTAAAGCTGTGGAAGTAGAGGCACATAGGATAAAACTCTCCCTAAGCTATTCCACTGAACTGGGGAGCTCACGAATTTAACACCAGAACATAAGTCAACGAGGTTTCTACTGACACCAAAGCAAAGTTTCACCTAACAATGGCTAAAACCTTGCAAATTCCCTCAGAGATTCTGCACCAGCTGTCAGCCCAACTGAATGCGTGGAGGTGGAGCCCTTAACCTGCACACTATTTTTTTTTTTAACAAGGACAAGATGCAGTAACTTGAAGTTATGACAGTTTTCTATTAGAATACGCCGTTTTGGTCAGATTATTTATGCATCTCAGATTATTATGTATGGTATGACATCCCAATGCCTTCAGAGAGAATCTAGCTGGAGACTGCATTCTCCAAGACCTGCAACTTAAATGACAAAACAGCTGTCAAGACTCATTGCTATGGTTTTTAGCTTGTTTTCAAGGTAACACACAACCTTAACAGGCAGAGGAAGAAGAAATTCCACTTCAAGACCTTTTATTTAGTGATCACATAACAAAAGTCTTCCACAAAAAATGTAAAATTCAATTGGGTGCTTTCAAGGAATTGTGTTCAATGTACATACATTACATACTAAAAACATCTCTTTTATATATTATATATACGCATACATGTAGTACATGTATTTGATGTGTATGAACACAAAGATAGGAAAACAGGAATTGTCTTCCCATCTTTGCAACAAAAGATGGGAAAAGAAAGTATTCTCTCATTATCAAGACCTGAGAATTCTTAGAGGCTCCAGATAATCACTGTGTTAGTAATATTAATGAAAAACAGTTAGATCTGGACTCAAGAATATTGTAAAGCAGAACATAAAAGACCAACAGTACTCTGTGAAGCAATAAAGACACAGCAAAGTTGCCAAGTTTAGTGTTTCTTACTTAAAAAAGCCAAATCCTTTAATATTTTTTCTCCTCATTACCAGGCTTGCTGCACTGCTGACAAGTGCATCTTTCATGAATCATCTCATATCATACACCGGAAACCAAAGGTAGAAACCCCAAAATATACGCTCGTTAAGAAAGAAGTCCCATCTTCTTCCTAACACCACTTTTGTCAATGGAATATTGCTATAGAAGGTGAGAAGGATTAAATCATTCTCCATATTCCCTGAAGGATTTTACACTTTCACCTACATCATGCAAGAAAGAAACAACAGAAAGGAAGATCTGACCATCTGAAGCTAACAAAACCAAGCCTTGATTATGGAGCACCACTTCTATGAACAGGAAGGCAGGACTATTACGTTTAAAATGAACTAGCCTACTTGCTGCTTCAGTGTTCCTGTAGCTATGAAAACAGAAATATACAAATTACTTGTATTGAAGTCCACATGTATCATCTCCATCTAGTGTGGCTGGGCGTGGCTGACATGCTTACAAGGAACATAAGCTAAAATTTAAAAACTTTGTTTCAAAGCTCGTCCCGGGAAAATGTGAGACCATATTTACCTTTCCAAGGTTCAAAACGGAGGAGAAAAAAAATACTTCAAAGCAGAAGAAAAACTAAATCCAGATGAGAAGGATTTGCAGCTGTCTTCATAAAGAACAGCTCAGTGATGTTTTGACTATATTTTAAGATACTAAGATACAGATTATAGTCTAAATCAGGATAGTTTTCAAAACATTTCTGAGAACTATTCCATCAAGATTCAGTTCCACAGTCCTACCCCCAGCTTCTACTATGCAAAATGCACCTATAAATTTAAACTCAGGCTTTTAGCTCTCAGCCATCACATGCTCACAGGTACAGCTCTGTCTACTGAAGCACTAAAACAAACAGCAGAATTTCAGTCTGTGTTTATTCACAAGCTACACTGCTTAACTGACTGCTAGTGCCCAGCATCTGGAAGCTCTATAAACCTCCAGGTCAGACAGGTGACAAGGCGATGGCAAGAACATACTCACAAACCTCTCCCCATCTCCAGTTTTTGTGACTACAGCACAAACAGATGTTTTAACTTTCAAAAATGCTTCAGAGACTCACCTAACTTACAGGTAACAGCTACAACTCACCTACCTGAGGACCGTCCTTCGGCGTAGCAGCCGCAGCAAAGGATGGGTTTCCCCGCAGCCTCTGCCATTAGCGGAGGCCACAGATAGTGTGTCCTGTCATATTTCGCGCTAGGGCAATTAGTTGGTGGAACCGCATCCTTCTGCTGGTAGGCCTGGGAATGGGCTGAGGAACTTGCCCCATTTGGTTCTTGATGTGCCCAGGTCTCCCCATATTGCTGACAGCCTCCCCTAGCTGATATGGGGTCTGTTAGGGCACAGAAGAGGTAGTGAAGGAAGAAGGTCAAAACTTAACCCAAAAAGGACTATGTTAAGAAGGGTATGGAGTAACACCTCCCTTTCCATAAAGAATTATGAAAAGATCACAGGCACAAAACAAGCTTAAGCACGATGGCATTTCACGATCAAGGACAGACTGATTTTTCAGACTCAAACACAACACGGGAATTTACTCAGATGGAAAACAAGAGAATTTGAAGGCTGCATTTGGATCACTTTTATTGGAAATCACCACAAAAGTGCAACTAGCAACCTCACCTAAAGAATCAGCTTCTGGGAGGTACAGCATGCTGCCAATGAATGAGAAGATTGATAAGAAACCCAATATCTCTAAAACAGCTTTATCTTGACTGAACTCGTGAGTTGTAAAAATCAAAAGTGACACTAGTCAATCAGATTAAGTACTTAGAAAGCAAGGCACAAATATCTCTCCCCTCATCTGCTACTCACTCACAACTCGAGTACCTATTCAGATCATTCGTACACAGTCAGCATTTCAACAGCAGGAAACAGCAATCATACAAAATATTTTCTAAACATAAAAAAGCATTTTAAGTAAGAATATGAATATCTAGCTCAGAAAAGTCTCTAATTTTCTTTCCAGTGCAGCTCTTCTATCCACTTTGTTGTCTTCTGGCACTCCACATTGCTTACAGTGATGATACATATTCCCACATCCCTCGAGAGCCTGGCTCTACGTTCATCGTCTTTCTTCACGCAAAATATGAATTCTTTCAATCCTCTACAGAAAGCAGCTATGGGCCAATAGATTCAAGATAGGTTTTTTCTCCAATTTCTATTTAACAGACTTCCTAAAAGCCCTTTTTGGTTATGATTTTTGTTTTTTCACAACACTTGAAGAAACAGAATTTTTTAAAGGTAAAAGCTGACAGCTATTATCATGCTGCAGTCTGGTAAAAATATTCCATGAACAGAGCTGGCTACAAAAAAAGTCTTATTAAGCTGCTAGATGGGCAAATCAAGAATCTGACTCCAAGGATGAGGTCTGATGGCATTACAACACTTTATGCAGCCCTTACCTGTGAGACTACTAAGCTCACAACTGAGATTTTGCTGAAACAATCTCTCCAGTAAGATTAATGATTACAGTTTCAGGCAGAAGTAAATTGCAATTTCCACTAGAGGAATAAATTTAAAACTAACTAATAACCTCCCATGCAGTAAAGTATCTAAATTCAAACTTATGCTTTTGTTACTTTTTTTCTAAGTCCTGAATCATTACATAGTCACAGTATTTTACACAATACACTTTTATATTATAACTAACAGCATCTGAGCAACAAGATATTAAATAGAAGCATCTGTTGATTTATCCCTGTATAAATGTTGAGACACTATACTGAAATTTTAAAGTCTCATTTTGATATCCACCAGACGATCCTCCAGGTACACAGCTCCGTTCTGTTTAACTTGAGCAGTAACTGATGAGGCAGAAGCTCACACAAGAACCCTTCAGAAGCTGAGAAGAATTTATTTGGGAAGAGTATTAGTTGTTAGTATACAAAAGTTAGTGTCAACTTAGAGCTCAAAGCACACTACCCTCTATGTTGTAAAACAAATACAACTGATTCATTCTCTGCAAAACAGAAGCACTGCTGCTACCGAAATGAGCTGTTTATGTGAACTACTCTCACTCTGACTAGAAACAGTAGTGTTTCTAGTCAAGTGTGCTACAAACAAAACCAAAGAGATACCTGAAAGGGTTCTGTCTCTTCACAAAAGCAGCACTTCTACAGCTGACCCCCAGACCTGTTCTCTGCCCACCCAAAATTTTTTCCAGACATCTACAGAGGAGCCAAAAGGCACAGAAATGCCCTTTCCAAGGGCACGCTACTATCAAAGTCACAAACAGGCCTAGATCAAATGCACACTGATCTCTTAAGTACCCGCTATCATCTTCGCTGCAATAGGGATTGTAAATTACAGCTGAGGATCAGAACTAGAAGTAAGGAGGTTGTAATTAAGAGGATTTGGTTTTGTCAGGTTTTGATTTGTTTAAGGAACAGTGTCAAGTTTGCAAGAACAGTTGGATCAGACAAGAAAAATCACTGTGAATTACTTTAATTGGCGTTGCACAGCACTATATTCAGAGATACATCTATAAACCTCCCCAGCACAAACACACCTTGCCGAATGAGAACCAACACTTCCAAGCAGAGCCGGCAGCTCTCCGTGCAGGGAAGTGTAACTCGTGAATGAGCTACGAGAGCGACAGCAGCCCAGCGTCTCTTAAGAGGTCTGAAATCAATGTACTGCTGCCATGGTGTCAGGAGGATTTAATGAGACACACTTTGCTACTCCCATTCCGAGAAATGGCCACCCGTGGCTCTCTGAAACGCCGGGTGACATGACAGACCCACCGAGGATCTGGCACACTGGGTCGATTTAAGTTCTGAAGGTGCTACGGATGCTTCTGGAAACTAAATTTCAGGTCGTGTGCCTCATTTATACCCGATTACGCGAACACAGGGGCGAGAATCTCCCAATGCCTCGTCCTGCTGGAGTTTCCCACTCCTCCGAAGGAGTCGCTTGGGCGAGGGCGGGAGGACCCCTAAACTTCGGAGGCTCAGCCCCCGCTCCGACCCGACCCTCCCACCCCGAGCCGGGCTCGGGGCGGGTCGCAGCTCACCTTGGGCGATGGCGATGGACTCGAAGCGGTGCAGCTCCCGCAGCAGGCAGCTCCGCTCGGTGGAGTGCAGGCTGTAGATGAAGTCGCGGGCCCCCTGTGCCGTATTCAGCGCCTCCATCGGCTCCTTCTTGGGGTGGGTGCCGAGCGCCCGCGACCCCCGCGGGAGGAGCAGCCCCTCGGCGCCGCCCCGGAGGCTGCCCAGGCGGCGGCGGCAGCAGCACCCCGGGCCCCG
>VZRN01002813.1:119717-153042 GCA_013397935.1 Dasyornis broadbenti
GACACCACGCCGCCCCGCCCCGGCCCGGCCCGGCCCAGCCCCAACCCCGCTCCGCTCCGCTCAGGGAGCCTCGGGCGCAGGGCGGGGCGCAGGGGGCCGAGGGGCGGCCCTGCGCAGGCGCCCATGTGGCCGCTCTGAGGGGAGCGGGTCGGCAGCGGCCAGTGACCTCCAAGCTGTGGCTTTCGACAGCCCTCGCTCCCGAAGCCGTCACGTTACACCCATCGTTATGGTGCTTGAGAGCCCACAGGGCTTCTCGCAGCGCGAGCTCCAGCAGCTTAGCAGAGCAACAGAAATGAGGTTTTGCTTGTCTTTCCCGTTTTCCAGGCCCTTGCCTTCGTGTGTTGTGGTGTTACATCATCCAGTTTTAGGTTTAGTTCACTTTGCCTGCATATAGCGTTTGTATTCTTTTTAATTAATTGGCAGCTATTCTGCTTGACGCACCCGGAACAGTTATTTAAAAAAGAAAAACAAACCAACCAAACACATTCAGGGCAGAATTTGTGTCTTAAGGGAACAGAGGATGCTTTAAAACCAGGATTGGTTTTAAACCTCACTTAGCTTCGCTGGTACAAATACCATCCACGTGGGTTAATCCACAATTTTGTCAAAACACTGTATTGAAATTGTATTACATACTGAAAAAGTGGAATCTTCTGCTACTCTTTGGGGGAAATGTGGAAATCAGTAATAGTTTTCAATCCCAGAGACTTGTAACAACAACATTCATAAATTTGTTCCAAAATGCTGTTAAAAATTTGGTAATCAGATTGCTTTTGCAATAAAAATGCATGCTTCCACATGGAAAGGCAGGACATGCTATGGGACTACAATCACCTGAAAAAATGCCACATGAAAAATATGGGAAAACCCAACCTTCCAGAGGCCAAACCTCTGATACTTCAATTTGACATATTTCTGTTTGTGTTATATTTGATTTTACATTCACACAGCTGGATTGCACCAGACTATAGAGACAGAGCAAAGGACAAACACTGGTATCTGGCAAAAACGGAGACTTTCTCTTTCCCACCAGCACAGCCTGTGCCAGCCACACTGTAAGATATTACAAAAGATCTGGTTTATTTTGGAGGTGTTTTAAGAGGACTCAAAACATTGCAGGTCTTTTCAGACACTGAAGGACAATGAGCAGGAAGTGTAGCCTTTAGGTATTTGCTGTGTAGGAATATCCACTGTATAGAGAGGTGCAAGGACATTATTTAAGTAGACAATATAAAATACTGTTATGAAAATAAAAGTCATTTCTTGTGTGTCAAGATAGAGGTCAGGGTTTAGCAGACAGTAAATTCTTCTGTGGCCATCAGCTATGGCTTACACCTTTCCAGGCCTTTTAATTGCACTGAACAAATTGGAATAAAAATGTCATTGGAGGGACTATTCTGCAAGGACAGGAGATTACCTAAATAACCTAATAGGCTTTTTCCATAATTTTTTTGTTGAAACTTCTATTTTGTGAAAACGGGAAATTGAAACCATTGGCTGAACTGACACTTTAATTAATCAGACTGTCTATGTAACTCTTTTCAGCATGTGGCATAGAGTAACTTTCATTAGTCCCTGACACTCCAGCAGAGCTTGAGAACCTGCTGAAATACGTATTTCTCACAATGTTCTGAAAAATGCAGGAGTTTCCCTGTATTTTCTAAGGTCTTTTGCTGATAGCCTTATTTTCTCCTAATACGATTTATATTTTGAGTGACCAAACCAATACAGATGGCTTATACACCAACTGACAGAACTAGCAGGAAATTGTTAAAAATATTACACAATTAGGTAATGTTCAGCCTTAAAAGCTGGAAGGAAATTTATGTAGAAATCAGCAGAACAATGCCAACCATCTCTAAGAGAATTTCTGCAAGGCCTTCTAGGGACTGCAGAGCTGAGATACAAATCTTTTTGTGGATATTGGCAGGAAATACTTTGCAGCCTTTATCCTATGTAAATAATGGCTGCACATTTAATAATTATGTTCTTATATGGTTGAGTAATAGAATATTAATGCAGGAACTTTCTATTAAGCATGATTTCTCTGCCAATTGTAAAGGTGAGTATTGTTAGCTAAGGTGAGACCAAGATTGATGATAACATAAATTGTAACTATGCACAGTTTATGTTTTACCAGTTAAGTACTATATTTTTATATGAAGTACCTTATTTTGACCTATGCAGATCAAAATTTCTAGCAAACTTGTAGATAAATAGCCCCAGAGAGGACAAACTGCTTTCATTTTGCCTCACACTTCTGAAATCTGAATCTTCTGGTCCTGATAGCCCAGATAGGGACTGACCCTACAATCCTTTTTGTGCTGGCAGGTGAAGGAATCCACAGAGTATGAAACACAAATGCTTACTCAAAAAAGGGGCCCTGAAATATACTGACCACTTGCTGAAACTCAAAATTCTATCTACAATGTAAAATAGGAATGTAAGACAAGAGTAGGAGATTAAATTACCATTATTTATTGCAATAGTACAAAAAGTTAGTAAGATCTCACCATTTAGGAATAAAAGAAGAATTTACAGTAATCATAGAATATTTTGTGTTGAAGGAACCTGAAAGACATCTCATTCTAGCTCCCCTGCTATAGGCAGAGATGTCATTCACTAGAACATGTTGTTTAGGACCCCATTTAACCTGGTGTTGAACACTGCCAGGGATGGGCTATCCACAATTTTTCTGAGCAACCTGTTTCAGTGTTTTGTGGAAAGCAGTGAGCCTTCAAGTCAACCTCTTGCCCTCCCCTGAAAGAGTCAGAGCTAGGCAGCTCACCTTCAAGTTCAGGGTGAGAAAGTGGAGTCATTCCGACAGGCCTTGCTTCCCCCATGCTAATAGCCCCTTCCCTGTTGGCTAATCGATTTCCACCCCACCCCCTATTTTCCCCATATAAACCCCTGTCCTTACCCCAACACTTCAGGCTGGTCTCGTCCCTGGCCTCCCCTTCGCAGGGTGCTGAAAAATAAAGACTACCTCTGTGGAACTGCTATACGAGCCGCCTCTCTCTCTCTCCCCGAGTTTGCCTTGGGTGATTTCACAAAAGAGCTGATCCCTTGTAGTGGAAGAGTCGCTCTACTTGCTGAAATCCAGCGCTACCAACGCCGAACCTCCCCCCACCGCGATAGTGCTTCACCATCCTCTGAATAAAGAACTTCTTCCTGAAATCTAATCTAAATCTCTCCTCTTTTAAAATTTTAAAACAATTGTCCCCTTTCCTATCATGATCTGCCTGTGTAAAAAGTTGCTCTCCCAGCTTGGGAACTTGTAGGAGATCAAGTGTAACCAGAGGATCTTTCTGACCATCACCATTTCTGTCCTTGTAGAGCTTTGTACAATCATATGCATTATTATATTGATAAACACTTATAAGTTATTTCAAGACAATTTTTGGCTTAGACTCTACAGGCTTTGTTGAGTTCAGAGTTAAAGGTCTTTTACAGTAGCTTGTATGGGACTGCGTTTGGGATTTGTGCTAGAAACTGTGTTGATAACACAGGGATGTTTTAGTTACTGCTGAGTAGTGCTTACACAGCGTCAAAGCCTTTTCTGCTCCTCATCTTGCTCATGTAAATTATTCCGTGCTTTTAACATTCAGGAAGCAGAAGGCACATTTTGAGGCTTGAAGAAACCTGGAGATCATGGTAGACAGTTACTGAAGTAAGCTCCCTCTGGAACACTATGCCTGAAAGGGACAGCAAGTTTCTTGGAATGATAAACATGGGGTTATCAAATACAAGATGTGAAGTTACACATATTCTGTCTTTCAGGGTAAATGCCTTCAGAACATTGTACCCAGCTGCAGTGTCCTCAGTCTAAGATAAATTGCACATAGTTCAAAAACATGTTGGTAGAATTATTAAAGATTTTGAAAAATGCTTGTTAATAAGAGATTTCAAAGATCCATTTATTCATTTTATTAACTGGAAGTTTGTGAGTTTAACACAAACATAATCTCTAAGACAGTTGGTTTATAAAACAACATTTTCAGCACACAATAAAATTATACAGTACAGTCATAGCCGTCAGTGTATATCAATGTATGGCAAATCTTGAAGCCAAAACAAGGCAGAATTAGAGTTTTATTTTAGCAGTGAAAATATAAACAACTGGAACAGCTTTCTAAAAGTTAATTTTGTAAAAGATGTGATCTGCTTCATATAACTATTAAGTGGAGTCTTATCTTAGTCAAGCTCTTAGTTATGCCTAGACAGGCACTTAGTTCTTCTTTTGACTTTGGAGAGCCAAATATAGGTGTTTACTGTAATTCCTCCCACAATTATAATATATGGTTCACAACATCTCTTCAAATGAGTCTGCAGCCTTTCACACTAAACATGATGGAAAATTTTGCCCTTTGTTCTCCAGTATTTGTGTTAGGCTTGAAAAACATAAAGATCAGTACATCCTTTGAGATCAAAAAAAGTGATTGTGTTAGTAAACTGGGTAAGGTGAGAGGGCTGAACTGTTTCAGTTAGTGAACTGCATTAAAATGTGTCAGGGGGAATGTATGAAAGAAGAGAAATATTCCAAAAGAGGGTAGGGAATGTCAGAGAAAAGCAGCATATATAGCTTGCATTTATTGGGTCAACTTAGCTGTTTTCTATTTTATCTCTCCCAAAAAAAGGACTAGGTGGTCTGAAATTTCCACTGTTAATTTCTGCTGTACAGAGCACATCAGTGTAAAGCTGTAACTGGGGGTACTTAAACATACTTCCAGGTGTGTAAGATTGATTTTTGGGTCTATAAGCAGGGAGTGGAGCGGCTGATGTGCTGTGAGGACTGAGCAGCTCCTGCCCAGCTCTGGAGTCAGCTCAACATATGGATGCCATAAAGCACCTTTGCCCAGCACCTTTATCTGGCTTCTAAGCTCTGGGGTGCTGTATCATGCCAAGGATGTTGTACCATTGTCTTTCTTTGAAGCATGAAAGAAAGATAAAGGTCTCAAAGGCTTACAACAAGCTGGGTAAGGACCTTGGAGACATCCACCACTTTGCGGTGTAAAATGGATGAGATGAGCTATAGTGACCCCATCTTGAGAATGTTTCGCTGTGTCTGAGGCTGCTGTTCACTTAGGCTTTATAGAACATCGTTGTCACAATTATCCACGTTGCCCCTTGATCCTGCTTACTTTTATTGAGCACAGCTAATTAGCCACAGGAGATGAGAATTAAATACCACCGAATGGGCAGCCCAAGCTGTTGTTCAGCCTGTTTACACATTCAATGAAAGAGGTCATGAACAAAAGCTTTGTTACATCACCACAGAGGTTTTCAGGCAGATGTCTCTGTTTTCCTTGTTTTTCCTTTTCATCAGTCTCTTACATTCTTTCTCACTTTCTACTCTAGAAGTCTTCCACCCACACTACCCTGTTAACATACTCAGCCTGTTACTTTAAAAGGGCCCATTGCTACTTTTTGGAGGCTTTCCCCAGGCCAGTTGCCACTTGCTGGTCCCCTCTTTTTCCAGAAGTAACCATGACAGCTTGTGTTGAAGTCGTCATTGCAATTTGTAGTCTCCATTCACTAATTTCTTGATAATTAAGTTGCTGTCTGAAGCTGCCTTGTTATACAAAAGCAAATACAATTATACACCATGATAATGTGATGGTCCCTCTCAATAATTTTAAAATATCATAGACTAAACTCATTCTTGAAAATTCCATTTTAAAAATCACATTATGAGCTCTATGAATATAAATTAGGATGCAAATCAATTGCCTATCATATAGATAGTTTTAAAGAAGGAAATAAACAGGTGTGAGGTGCCAAAAAATCCAGTGTCTTACTGTAAAATTATTTCTATCCTCATTGTCTGGAAGCTTAAGAATCATCTAAACCAGTGAATGAACTCTTTTCTGAACAGGGCCACCTGTGTATATCCCCTCAAATTAAAAAAATTACCAATACTCAGAATAGATTAGAATCCACATTTAGAAGTTTTCTGTTGAATAGCTGCTGTGCAGATTTAACTGCTTGATTAATTCATTCTGAGAGTGCTAATGAATATTTAATTACTATCCATTTAAATTTCAAAATACTTCCACTGTTTCAGTGAGACCATCAAAAGTTCTATTGCATACAAGATTTATTTAGTTGTTTATAGAGGACTTATAAATCTATATAAAATAGAGAGATGTATGATCACAGAAAGATGAAAAAGAGCAGAAACAGATGGTGTGTAAGATCATGATGATAGAGTTTGCACTAATATTTCATTCAGCAATGGAAAGAAAAAGCTATAGGCAGTTCATAATAACTACAGAGATATAATCATCTCCACATGTGCAAGTGACTGTCAGATGCTAAATCCAACATTAAACCAAATGCTGTTTTTAACATGTTTTATGTCATGGTGGTTTTGTTTTTAATTAAATACTTAATTTCTGTATGGATTATTAAAGATAAAAATTTTGAAAGTCTTGATTCCTCTTTCCTTTAGCAAAAAGAAAATAACTTTTTAAGGATAAGAAGTTTTTATAGTAACTGGTCGCTCACAGCAAAGAGCTGGAGTATGCATGCTATGCCTGCCTGACTGACTCCTGTGCCGGTAAATAATGATGAGTTACTCCAGCGAACTGTTTCTAGTATGGTATTCAGCCTAATATCAAATTGGATATGAGAGGAAGCAAAGAGTTGGTTTGTAAAGAGAAACTTCTTCACCGCCAGAAAACCAGATGCAAATGTGAAATAAATCAGTAACAACCAACAAGCCACTGCTGTGCAGTGTCTTGGGTAGTACAACCCCTTGAGCTTCTCCCTGAACAACAGCATTTTGTGTCAAACTAGAAACAATCTTAATGGTCAGGGGCAGCTGGCTGGTTACAAGGCAGACCCTTATGTGCTGTTTCACTGTCGCTGGGGGTTCACTGCTGGCAATCCCTGAGAGTGCTCGCTGTATCAGGTGGCTGAACAGAGCAGTAATACCAAGAGGGAGGTATGAAATTTTGCCTTGGCACTAAATTCCAAATGACCCAGTGAAGCTGATATCCAGCTGTTACGGGTAAGGAATGACTACTGAATGTATGTTATAATATTAGCATGTATTCTGCAAAAGTTAGTATCTGTGATATTTTAGTCCTTTATGTGATAATTGTAACAAATTTTAGTATATTTTTAAAACAAACTGCAGAAAGAATCTGGTTTCTTTCCCAAATTTTTGATACACAGCCTTATCTCAGACACCTGGACAAGCAGTTGACAAAAGGAATTCTCTTTATCTCACAGGCAGGGGCAGAAAACTGTCAATATTCATTGTAACAAAGTATGAGGTTCTGGGCAGTGTATCTTGGCTCCATTCCCTCTTTTCTCTTGATGCCCTCACCTCTTTTTTTTCCTGGGCTGTTGCTGGGAGTATTGTTATAAAACAAGACGCAGGGTATGAAACTTGTCCTGTGCAAGCCCTTAAGAAAGTGTTCTGAGCTAAAGAAGAGTCAGAACAAGATAAGACGTTTAGCAGAATAGTTATCAAAATTAAATGTGAAAAGGTTGGAAAGGAAGATGAACATTATGAGTCAAGAGTGAAGCCAAACTGTAGTTATGAGCCACTTTCTATGGAAAGCAGGTTATTCCACCCCTATCTGCTGTGGGTTTTTTATATTCACGCAAAGGTCAGGTAGCAATCACTGTCAGAGGTGAGATTTGTGGACTAGAAGGACAACAGGCTGCATGAACAATGTTAGAACTGGTGCTTCTGGACTCTCTCACATCCTTATCCATTTGTCTGGAAGATGTTAGAATGGATACACAAGCAAGTAGTCCTGTTAATAAAGAAGAATGCTTGCTGCCACTGAATCTCACTTGTGAAATCCAGGGATTTACCTTGCTTTCAAACTGCTTATGTTTAATTTGAGTTTTTCAGCACCTTGGTAACCCATGGAAGAATGCAGTGCTGAATATGCTGAGCCATATTCTCTCTGACAGAGCAGCGCCACTGTTAAGAGTGGCCGAATTGTTTATTGCTCTGATCTTTTAAAGTAAAACAAAGGAGAGATCGGTCTTGCATCTATTCATTACCAACACAATAGGCCACTATTGTACCTTTGTTTTTCTCTTTTGCTCTCAGTCTACAGAAAAGACTCTTAGAATTAACTTCTTTACATACAGGGGCTGAATAAATGTACAAAATTTGCATGTGGGCTTAAAAGGTGCTACAACAATCGAAAATATGTTTATTGATTTATTGACTTGTTTTCCTCGGGTACTTTAATACTATACAGGAATTCTTTCCAAGATTTTTCTGCTAAAAGAAATAACAGATGGGGAAGGAATAAATTGCCTTTATGGGGATTTGTGTATTACATAGATATTGGTATTTGATAAACAGAGGATTTGAGCCAAACTTTTAGGTGCCTGGAGGTGAAGAGGCTCAGTGGAGCTATGACACTTCTATGACTCAGTGTAACGCTCCATAACCATTCAGTTTATAGTCTTATTTTAACAGCAAAATGATCTGCGAGATTACATTTCTATTTTTTTGGTTTGTTTGCTTTATTACACTGTCTTTTTATATGCTTGCACACCCACAAGAAAGAAGGATCTTATATTAAAAAAACTTTGTCCCCAACAATGCTCTTCAATATCTAAGACTGCTTCCCATAGGAAGGACAGAGTCTGTCCTGCCTGGTTTATTCACAACTGTGTAGTCCAAGAAGCTATTGATTTTATTTTATTACTCTGCTTCAGTATTGCCTGACCTCCGTGATCTCTGCCAAGCATCTGTCTCTTGCATTTCAGCTCTGTGCTGCCTCTTGGAAGTTCACCTCTTACTCCCTGCAGCCTACGTGATCTGGAGCAGCAACAAAAATTTTTACAGTTTTGACCCTGTGTCACCCTTGTATATTCTCTATCAGTCTCCTTAGTCTGGCTGATCTGCAGTTTCCCTCCTGGACTTTACTGCTTGAACTTCAGGTTTCCGTGAACTATAAAGAGAGAGTAGAGCAACTAGCTCAGATTTACACACCTAACTTTTCAGATATCCATGGTGGCATCTAAGTGAATGTGTCTGTGTGTGGGTGTCTGGCCTCCCAGTAGAGACGGGGAGGGATGCAGACACCTCTAGAAGACAATTCACTTGATTTAGCTTAGAGCCCTGTCCAGTAAGGAACTTAACCACCCTCTGCTGGTGCCTGGTTATCTGCACAGACTGCATAGGGAGTTGGGAGTGACCACGACTTAAATGCTTAATTTACAGATGCATAAGATTTAGCATGTGAGGCTTACTCAAAACCACCTTTAAAGCACAGATACTACTTGTCCTCAGATGCTACTTTACTTTTATTTACCTGCTTTTTCTACTGAGAGCTCTGGGTAGGATTTTGAACCTGGTCAGCAGAGTGCTTGCTCTTTAGCAGGAAATAAACCCAAAGGACAACAGGACATGAGCTCCATGCATGGAATCTCAGATGGTTGGCTGATTTGTGCAGAACAAGGGATCCTGCATCTTCTACCAAATGTGTCAGAAGGTAAATCCCACAGTCCAGACTAACTTCATCCATATTTATCCCATTCTTTTACACTCTTCACTCTCAGATTAATCCAGAATATAAACTGGTCTTGCCAGTACAAATTGTTATCTGAACAACAACTGATATTTCTTCTCAAAACTACGTATTTTGGAGAGAAAAAAATCCAAACGGTCTTTGCACATGAACTGCAGTTGAGGGAGAAACAACTACTTTTCTAGAAGTTGCTAATCATGATGCACCAGAGGAGCAATTTTTTGATACCAAGCATTGCTGTTTTCTGTTGTATTGCCACTCACAAATGTGATTTTTAAGTGGTTTACAAAATTATTGCTGTGGAGGGTTCCAAACCACATTGTGTTTAATAAATATAGGTGGTAATTAGACACAATGTTAAGGACTGGAGGCAAATGTTCACTGTGGATGTACTGGGCATATGGTGTTCTCCAGAGAAGCAGCCTCCAAGCTGGAGATTGCAATGCCACTTAAAAAGTACAAGTGGAAGCATGAGCAGAAGTTTTGCTGTTGGCATTGCTACAAGCCAAGTAAATGATCAGTTACATAGCAGTGGTTATACCAGTCACTGCAACACAATTTTTCCAGATTTCCATCCCTCCCATATGCAACATAATTGTGTGATTATATGAGGAGAAAGAACAAACTCTCCAATATGTATGACAAAAAAAAGCTCTATGTCTTTACTTGTGTTCTTTGTGTATATTACCTCTTCTTCTTTGCAATTCTATAAGCTTACTATATTCTCTTTTAAGTAAATACTTCCCAAGGCACAGAAACAAATGAACTTGTGATTTTAAACTTTGCAGTTTAACATGGCACATAACCCATATAACCCATGAAACCAGGATATGAGATGATTTTTTTAGAATATTTAATCTGAGGTCTAGTAATAGAAAAGGTCCTTTTTTGATAAATTGACAGTGTATGTCAGACACCAGAAATTGCATGTGAAGAGTTTCAGAACAGGAGGATGTTGGAACAGTTCCTAACAGGGGAAATTGTGTTTGGTTTTCCACAGCACAGAAAGTTGCCGTTGTTGCTTCCCTGGCTGTGTAGTTTCATTACCAAAGTGTAGTTGGCCAGAGAGATCTATAAATACAGATACTGGATTTTGGGGGTTGAATACAAGCAAAGCAATTTGTTAACAACACATCAATAAACTGGGACTATCTTTAGTGAATTAGCATCAAAATAGTTCTATGTTTTTTTAATCCAATCCTATCTCATTTTCCACTTACCTATAGCTCTTGCTTACATTCACTAAATGGAAGACCCTGGTCACTTTAAAATGAGCCTACAGTCTGCACCCAAGTCAGAAATTCCCTTACAAAGTTGTACTGTTTCATCTTTACAAAAGACCATTTAGCTTATACTCCTGCTTTTATTATTCTTGGGGAGTTTGGGGCTTTTAAAGTACATTCTGTCAATGTTTTAAAGGTTTTTATCATACAATGACAAGAAATTTACATGAAATGACCAATTGTGTAAACTTTAGACTTGAGCTCTCAAAAGCCCCGCGTTTTTTTCAGAGAATCATTAAAACTAGTAATGATTGCCCAGATCAGAGTTTTACTGTTTGGAAGGGAGATTGAAACTGCTTGCACACAGCTTTTAGGTTTGCTTACCTCATCAAATTAAACGGCATTAGAGGCATCCTCAGCACATCTAAGATCAGATAGCAACTGAGACACTGGAAATTTAGGGCTATGTGTACTCTAATTTGAAGGTCAGAGGTACTGACAGAGTAGCCTGGTGCCATGTGCCAATTTTGACTTTACATCTCTATTTGTAAATATTGTATATAGTCAAATGAATAAATTAAGATTTCTAAGAGTTCTGAACAAACTGTCCCAAATTTCCAAACTGTCTAGATAATTAAACTTTCCATGTTAATGGATTTCTGAGTGTGTTTGATCTAAAATACAGACCTAAGACAGATCTAATGAAGTCTCCATGAGCTTTTACAAGAACTCTGTGCAACTGAAGCACAAGCAGCCAGGATTATCTAGTAATATGCATTTCTCACAGAGAATATGAAATTATGCCTAAAATATGTAACAGAACTTGTTTTGAATTCTACTTGTGCATGCACTTTACCTCTGGGCGTGTTCTGTCTTGTTTTGGAAGATCTGACTGAAACTTCTCTTTTTCCATCCTGTTCTCAGCAAATCATCAGGAAGAGAATTGCTCAACAATCGAAGAAAAATTACAGCCTGTGTAGGATTCCTTTATAATCATAAAATGAAAGAGGAAAAACTTGGCTCAGTATATAGAAAGATGTTCTATTAGGATTCAATTACACAGAAGTATAGCATTTATGCCAAATAAGTAAAATTCTGTAAGCTGAAATATGGGAGATCATACACATATTCATGACTATTTAATACATAATCATCTGTGTGGATTAAATTACAAGCAGTGTTTTTTTGTTTCTGTTACTAGTTCAAAGTCTCCACAGAGGTCTCCTTGCTGCAGCTGCTGCAAATACTGTGAGGAAATAAGAGAATAGGGCCCTGACTCAGAGAGCTTTGTGCCAAAGGAGTCTGCCACTGACCATCCTATCAACAACCTTGATCCCAAACCATTATGAAATGGTAGTGACAAGAATACACAGCAGTCGAGTCCCAGGTAAATTTTCCAATTTTCCTCCTGCTGTTCTGGCAACACATTTGTATAGCACTTTATACTTCTAAAGAGGCAGATAAACACCAGTGTATTAATCCTCTCTGGAAGAAGGTGCTCCCACTTTATTTTACAAGCAGTGGAAATACATCACAATGAATCATTGATTTAAGGCCTGCCCAGTCTCATCCTCTGCACGTGAGACTTGACTCATTTGATTCCCTTTTCATCATCCTCTGCTGTGGCACTTCCAATTCAAGAGCTTGCTGTGTAGCCACATAGCTCACTCCTGCTCTGTGCTGTGGTCTGTTTGCCAGCTGCATCCTAGAGCCCTTCCCCAGATGCAGCTGCTGTCTCTGCAGCTGAGAGCTGTACCCAGCAGTGCCTGATGCCATCCAGCCCTTCCAGAAGCCAAAGCCCTCAGCTGTGGATTTGCACTGTGATCTGTGATGCAGGCTTACCTTGTTGAGTGATCTGACACACAGGCATAAAGCCCATATTGGGACAAGTTAATCCTTATTTTAAATCCATTGAAGTCCCACTGTAGGCCATGTGCCAAGCAGCCTGAATTGGCTTTAAAGCCTTCTAAAAATGGCTGTTAAAAATTCAGTGAAAGATGTCCAAGGCACTAAAACTTTGTCCATACAATAGCCCCAACCGAGTTTAAAATTGACAAAGCACCTCCCTGGTGTGCAGTAGGTTTTCAAAAGTTAATAGTAGCAATTATATCTACCCTGAAATCTCAGCTTTGCTGTAGTCCTATACAGAGTTCACTAGAGACCATCACCTCTCTGTAGTAACAAACAGAGATGTTGAGCACAAACATACAGTACTGGTTTCATGGAGATTTAAAAATATTTCCATTATTTAAGTGTGCTTGAAACTATGTATCAATATCAATTATGTAGGTTAGTAATGAATATTGCTACACTATGCACATCTTTTGTCTTATTTATATATATATATATAATGATATATTTTATGTATTTCCCCATTAAACTACTTCCTAAGACAATGATCAACTCACATAAAGTCTTTTTTACCATCCTTAGAGAGTGTCAGATTTGTTCTGGTCATGTAGACATTCTCTGTGCATGCTGAGTGTGGTCTCATTAACAATGTGATCTCTACCTCTTTGCTGAAATCACCGCTCTCACCTGGTTACTCAGAATCCTGTAGCCAATTTTGATCTAAAGCCCATCTCCAGGCTTCCAACTAAACATAGCGAGGCTTTCCTCAAAACTGTGGCAGGTTACAGCACAGCTCCTTCTGTAGGCAATGAAGGGCAGCTCTCATGCAGAGCCTAGCAAGGGAAAGCAGAGCTTAGGGAAAACAGTGACAGAGAAGAATGTGTTTTAATGACTTCATTCATGTTTGAAGTCCCTGTGGTTTCCATTGTGGAGTAAAAAAAATCAATCCCAGGCGAGACAGATATAGGCAAAGGAGAAGCAACCTCTGTAAGTGTTTTTCAGTACAGGAAAATCACAGTCTTAAAAGCTGTCAGCTCTGTCCAATGAAAATATGTACTCCCAAACACAGATAAAAAGGGTGCAGCATGCCTTTCAGTGACACGCAGAGCCAGGCCTTTTGATAAAGGTTTGGAAATTCCCCTCTTCTTTTTCCCCTTTACTTAAAAAACTCTTCTTTATTTGTCATATGTTATGCCTGTGATAATAATGAGGGAGATTTTGGGACAAAGAACATGTGCTCTTAACTGTTAATAGATATTTTCCACTGGATTATTAATCTGTCATCATGTGATGTTGATTTGTAGACCATGAAGCTCTGAAGATCATATCCTCAAAAAATGAGAGAGAAATCTGTATTATTTTACAAGGAGCAAATGCTTCTGCATGCTGATACTGGAATTTTATTACAGCTCAAGAAGCACAAGCTCAGAATTGTCTGTCAAATTTTGTTTCCAAACTCACTTGTCTCTGTATTTGTCTTTAATTTCAAATTAAAGCAACATTTGACCATTAAACACCTAGACCCTTATGCAATCATTCAAAATAGCAAACTTGAATGTTTGCCTTACTTGATAATCTTACATAAATAGAAGGAATTTCAATGAAAAATCAGTTACATTAATTTGAAAACTTTCTTCTAGATCCCAAGAGAATTATCATGCCAAATTAGTCTATACCAGATACTTGATTATCTTGTCCAGCAAAAATATATTGATATATAATATACTGTAATTGCAGTGGGATGGAAATTAGTGAGTCCAAGTGCAAGATTTTACACCTAGGATGGAGTAACACCAGGCACAAGTATAGACTGGGAGATCAGCCCTGAAGAAAGGGATCTAGGGGTGCTGGTCAGTAGCAGCTCAACAGGAGCCAGCAGTGTGCCCTGGCTGCCAAGAGAGCAAACCCTATCCTGTCCCAAACACAGCATGACCAGCCAGGAAAATGAAGTGATTATCCTGCTGTATTCAGCCTTGGTGCAGCCTCAGCTGGGGCTCTGTGTGCTGTGCTGGGACCCACAATTAAGAGAGATGTGAAGGTCTTTGAATGCATCCAGGGAAGGGCAACAAAGTTGGTGTAAGGGCTGGAGGGCATGTCCTGTGAGGAGCGGCTGAGGGCTCTTGGCTTTGTCTAGTTTGGAGGAGTGAAGGCTGAGGGACAACTTCATTGTACCCTAACAGGTTCCTGAGGAGGGGAAGGAGACAGGGCAGTGCTGAGCTCCTCTCCCTGAGATCCACTGGCAGGATGCATGGGAATGGTTCAAAGTTGTCTCACAGGAGGAATAGGCTGGATAGCAGGAAGCATTTCTATCCCAAGAAAGTGGTCACACACTGGAACAGGCTTCCTGGGGAGGTGCTCAATGCCCCAAGCCTGTCAGTGTTAAAGAGGTCTCTGGACAAAGCCCTTAAAAACAGGCTTTAACTCTGATCCGCCCTGAAGGGGTCAGACAGTTGGACCAGATGAATATTGTAGGGCCCTTCCAACCAAAATGCTCTATTCTACCCTTTTCTACTCTGCTCTACTCTACTTTGTCCTTCAATATCATATAATGCAATATTTACTGATACTTGCTTTTCTTTGACCTTATCCCAGATTCATCTGTTCCTGCTATATAACTCCATCTTGCATGTATGCAACAGGGAATTTTTTTTCCAAAACTTCTGAAGTTTATGAATGAAGACAATAATCTCTCCTTGACATACAAGAAGATCCTTTCACTGACTGGTTTTTACACAACTGCATAGACGCAGTGCAGTAGTGTTTGAACTCAGCATCTTTCTTAACATTGCTGTCCCCTCACTTCTTTTATCTCTGACTAATAATGTCACTGTTCTTCCTGCCACCCACACTTTCTAAACTGAGTGTCACTTGTTTCTTCCTTTTTTGAGTACTTCATTTTTGCCATCAACTTCATTAATATAACATTTCTCATTCTCAGCTTCACAACCTCTCAGGAAGCCCCACTAACTTCCTGTTCCCCTTCTTCCTGCATTCATTGACTTTACCAATTATTTTGTGTATTTTCATTCTCACAATTCAAGCCTCAGTATTGAATCTTAATGAAGCACCTCCACCAGCACACCTTTTTCTGATGATCCCTCTCCACTCATGCTTCTGGCCTGCAGCATCAAGAGAAACAGCTGGATTTAGGAATATCCTTTGTCTTGGATTCACAGTCAGACAGACACCTGTGTGGGCAATAATATGCAAATTGATGGGTTATATGGCTACAAATATTTTAGGAACAGCAAATCACTCTTGAATTATTTTGATGTTGTGCTTGACATTGCATGTTATTTTTGCCAGTTCTGGAGGAGGGAAGATGGTGAAGGGGAGTGAAACCTACTGTCAATATTTTTCCTGTGAAGGTTTAAGGTATCTTTACCATTAACTGTCTTCAAAGATTCTTAGTTTTGAAGTAATCACTTTTCTGTGCATAGTGGGGTGAAAGGAATCATATACTTTTATGCAGATTTGATTAGTTATTAGAAATCTCAGAAGCTTTTGTACCGTGGTGGATTCAAACTTACTACATTCTAAATTTCCTTGCCCTGGAATATATCCTAACCTTGGACTATCACTGCCAATTTTTTGTGTTCTCTCATCAGAATGATCCCACCAAAATGCAATTGTTCAGACTTAATTTTTGATGTTATGGAGGGATTCATTAGAGCTTCAGCTGAATTCCAACCCAGAAGAGGAATTTTGGTTATATGTGAAAATGAGACTGTTACTTTTTATCATAGTTCCTGTTAGTTTGTATGACACCCTTGTGGGGAAAGAAGAAAACAGTTTTCTCAGCCTTTGCTGTAAACATTCAGTTTTACAATGATATATTGGTGTAATGTTCTTGTGCTTGTTTACTGACAAAAATATCCCATACTAAATTAGTTCGCTCCAAATTTCGTTTCTATTATCAGCAATGAAGCTCGTGTCCAAGTCAGTGATATCATATTGGCAACTCAGATGGTTTAAAAGCAACCTGAAAATGTGGGATTTTATACAAATATATTCTTACTGCTTAAAGAGGTTTCCACTTGTTTCTGGGAAAGCAACAGAGGCACTGAAATAGGTTACATTTAAGTGGGTAATATCTGTGGCACAGGTGAAGCTGCCAGGTGACCCTCTGTATTAATTTTATCCACAGTGTTAAGGTCAGCCACGTGTTACAGGGGAGAAAGATCAATCTCTTCTTTTCAGTCATCTCAGGAGGCTGATGCTGTTGTGTACAATCACTTCAGTTCTGATCCTGGGTGCCACTGGAGAAACAGGAGCAAGGAGGATTCCAGCCAAAGATCTTTCAGATCCCAATCCAAGCCTGCAGTAGCTGAAACAAAGAAGAGGCTGGGCAAGCACTAAGAAGAAGTAGAAGCTTGTGTGGGACATATCTAAAGGTGACCAGTGCCGGCAGGCAACTCTGCTCTTCAGAAGCCATCCTACAGACCGGTGTGGACACAGCTCATGACACAACTCTCACCTCCAAAGCCCACACAGTTGATGCAGCTTCAGCACGCTGTACCTATACCTGTGCCCATTAGCAGCTGGACACAGCACCTTGCAGCCTCAGTGGCTGCCACTTGGGAGCCACAGGGCATGTTCCCCTGTCTTTGTTTTACTTTAAAACAAGTAAAGCCTCAGTAGGAGCTTGTTTTTCTCTCATGTCAACAATCCTCAGCCATCACAGTTTTTGCAACACCTGACAAGTTAACAAAGACAACGGATGAGAGGCATTAGAATCATAGATTATCCTGAGTTGGAAGGGACCCACAACAATCATTGTGTCCAGCTCCTGGCCCTGCACGGGACAACCCCAAGAGTCCCACCATGTGCCCAAGGGTATTATCCAAACCCTTCTTGAACTCAGACATGGTACTGTGACCGAGGAGAGCCTGTTCCAGTGCCCAACCACCCTCTGGGTGAAGAACCTTTTCCTAATATCCAGCCTAAACCTCCCCTGACACAGATCAGTGTGCAACCATTACACTGGCCTGGAGAAGAGAGAAGGGCTCTGAAGGCCCACAGTGACACAGAGTCACACTCCATCAAGTCACATGGAACCACACAGCACCAACAAGAGTCAGAACTGCAGGAAAACCACCTTCCCAGGAAATACATCCTGGAACTGGCTCCAGCAGGCAAAACAAGTGGTAGGAATGGAGGGAGACATTAACACAAAATCCTGCCCCAGTGAATTCAGACGCAAAGATCTCATTTCTTCAAGGGACCAAGATGTTGTACATTGCACTTGGCTACGGGAGCATGTCATCTTAAAGTGATTAAGAGAGGCTCAGCATGTGCTTTGAATAGCCCTTTATGGGATAAATTAATCCTAAAAATCTGCTGGTTCCCATCTCTTGCTCTAAATGCTTACTTAAGCTAATCTTCCAGCTTTACATGTGAAGATTGAAGATGGTGGTAAAAAGCAGCTAATAGGAAAGGAGGGAGGCTTTCTTTCTCTTCCTGGTTACAGTTCAGCTTATTTTATGTTGTTTGTCATCCCTATTGATGTTTAAGCACAGATGGAAGTGTGGGACATTTAGAAAACAGCAAATTGGGCCTTGCTTCAACCACCTCTCTCTGTGTACATGGCAGCAGAGGTTATAATGTGTCCCAGAATGGGGACTTAATGGGCTTGTCTGGTGGAATATTACATTTTGGGGACAAAGAAGTGAGAACAAGAGGTTTCATATGGTTAATTGCTTAAGTAATGTGAAAACTAGATGAGTTTAAAAACAGCCTGAATGAGAAAATGTGCAGCCAAGGAGAGTAAATGACTCATTTTGCAGCTCTCACATCAAAGTGAAAAGCTGCCAGGTGCTAGAGAAAGTAGCAGTGCATTAAACTTTGTCACAGTGGTTGGTTAGACCTAAAACCAGGTCTGTGTAACACAATATTTACTGTTGTATTCTAAATTCTTGCACACAAAGTGTTTGGCTGAGTAGAGAACAAATTCATACTTATCCTGTATTTATCTTATAAAGTAGATATCTTTCTGAGAAATGAAGGGTGAAATATCTCTCCACATAAATCACTGGGAATTTTTCTTTCAACTTCAGTGAAGAAATCCAAAGACATTAGGAGATGAAGAAAATTAGCATAATCAGCTCATGTTGTTTAATCCCCTTAGTCCAACCCAGGAATGTTCTCTATGTGCTACTGGTTAACACTTTTATCCCAGCCAGGTTTAGATGACCTGTAATTCACCACTCCACTGCCTGTTTTCATTGTCAGAGAGCTCACAGTGTGCCTCTTGGATCTCACAGAAAGACACACTGCACACAGTATATTTTAGAAGTGTAGTTGTATTAAGTATAATGAGAAAAAGCACAGGGAAATATGGGAGCTATAAAAGAAAACGCTTCTAAATCTGATTATTTTATATGGTATAATGCATGTATATTTTTGATTATTTCCTTTAAAAGAGCTGTTAAGATTTGATAGTGACTGGAATGACGAACACAAGAGAAGGAGGGCTTGTAGTAGTAGATTTTTCAAAAAAAACTGAGGAATCTGTTGAAAGCTGTGGAATTTCCTCTGGATAGCACAAGCACAGAAGGCTCAGAACTACCACAGGTAAGAAAACCAGCTTCTGTTACACACATATTTGTATCTTGCTTAAGTAATGCATGTCACCTGTCTTTATAATGTTTATACTGGAAACATTAAGTCCTGTCAGGCTTCATTTCAAATAAAAGAGCATAAAATCCTATCCCTCACATCAGTCAATTATTATCAACTCAAGTGAAATCACCCCCAGGTAGTTTCCATCTGAAATGAACTGAATATGTACTGATTGCAGACCTTGCAGTGCATGCTACAATATTGCTAGAATTTATACAAATTGCTGATATTGATGCAATGCCTGCTGTTACAGTAGAAGAAACAAAGTGAATGGCTGTAGTTCTAATAATTTTCTCTTCAGAGTTGAAGAAAAACATTAAGATTTAGACACCTGTGCTTGATTTTTGTGGCATTAAACAGAAATGCCAATTCTGGAGAAACTTTCCCTATTTGTCATAGACTCAGTGGTTTCCTTAATTCCCCTGAGCTCAACAGTGTGAGAATAGCTGATAATTTGTCCTTATGGCTAATTCCATTATATAAATTTCCATTATATAAATCCTGGATGTTACTCCAATACACAAAATCTAAAATAAGAAAAGGTAAAACCAGTGTATTAGGCTGGTTGCTGAAACAATGATCTTGACAGAAATGAAATACTGACTAAATCTGGCAACATAACTTGGTGGGAACAGGAATGGGTGGTTCAAAATGTCTCTAAGAATGTTTAACAAAGATGAAATGATACCAGGACTATAGGTGGTCCTTCTATAACAGACTTGGGGCAACAGCCACAATTTTTTGGTATTTTCTATAGATTAATTTGGCTTTGGAAAATGCAAAGTTCATAAACACACATAGTTATTAATCATTTTCCAGTGGCACATTTATAGTTCTTAAGTTGTTGTCTTCCAACACAAGAAGAAAAGCATTCCAGTTATGACAGTTGCTATTTTTAAAATGGCTTAAGAAAAAAACGCCCAAACAAAGTGCTACAAAAATCTGCAACAAAGAGAGAATAATAATGGGATGGGCCACTCAGACGTGGATAGTCAGAGGCATTACTCTGAGGTCTAATGTATTAAGCTCTTTCCATGGCCTTCTCCTCCCTCCCACAATTACCACAGGCCTGTTTAGTGAGGAGTTTGAGCCAGTCTGATCATATGACTCTTCTTTTTTCCAGTGAAGAGCCTCACCAAAAGGAATTACTGGGGGTTTCCAGGGTTGTTGTTTTGTTTTTTTTTTAATTAATTTCAGTATTTTGCTTCTGTTAAAACATCCAGTTCTGACACCCAAGAGATGTTCCTTCCAATCAAGGAAAGATAATGGAAAAGCTTCTCAAGCAGTTAGTTCCTATAGTTACAATCTTTACCATATGTGAACTGCAAGGTTTTGGGACACTGTTAATGAAAAAGAGTATAAACAGATTTTCAAAGGATGTTCACCCATATTTAGTGAGGTGGATCTGTCATAGGTGGATCAGTCCTTATTCCTGCTTTTTGTGCATGAACCCATCTGCTTCCTCAGGCCAGCAGCTGCAATCGTGTGTTCATGGGATAATGCAAATCAGGGAACTAATCTGGGGCTGGGAAAAAAGGATGCTCCATCCATAGTTCGGTTCACTGTGAAGCCACATAAGCTCCATGCTGGGATGAAGCGAGGACAAGGATTAAGCCAGGGACCACCCATTTCAACAGCAGCACACTAGTTCATTGGTTCAAACAGATCAAGAAAGTTTACCCAGATGGCCTGATCCAAATCCTGCTAAAGCCTACGTGAACCCTCCACCTTATCTGCGCTTGGAAGGATTTCAGAGATGAGTGAGCAGAGACAGACTCATATAGCAGCACTATGGACACCCTGGCCAAAACATCTGGGAATCATCCATTGCAATTCTGTGAAGGTTTCTCTCGGCACTGAACTGTAGGGAGTGAATCCTGTTTAATAAGATTCTGTGTCAGGACTAAGAATTGGACTCTTAGAAAGGAGAATATACCATATTTTTTTTTTGCTAACCATGCAAGTAAATCCTTTTGTAAGAATTGTCATGCCAGACTGGGGAAAACTAAGGGTGCAATTCCAGGAACATTTCTTCAAAAGCAGTCCTGGCACATGGCTTGTGTGAAAACACTGAGCTGGACAGAGAAACTGCCCAGCCAGTAGAAGAGAAGTATTTTTTCCTTCCAGATTTTTTTCCTAGCAGGCTGCCTTTTAAAGTTTGATGCACCTTGAAGTGATACTGTGCAGCTAAATAGAATAGCATAGAACAGAACAGAATAGAGCACATTATTAGTGGCACAATACAAATGTTAGAAACGCTCCATCATTTACTATATAGATATTAATTATGAATGTTCTGTAAATCAATACACTGATGTGAGGCATTAAAATAAATCTTCATATCTACATCTCTGCCCTGCTGTTATAAAACCTATCAATAGCAGAATTTCCACAGTTCACTAGGAAGCTCATCACTGTGCTGAACTGCCTTTGCAGATGGAAAGCTTTCTGTAATACCTAATTGAATATTAGGTATTTTTTTAATATTAAATTTTTAATAATTGAATATTATTTGGTGCATATTATGCCATCTGATTTTTTCCTGCCCTCAAAGGTAATGCAGAGAATGTGATCACCACTGGACATTTTGTCCTGAAAAAAATCAGCGGGTATATGGATATGTTTTGGTTTGAAGGCTGCAATGCTTTTAACTAGAAGAAATACATCTTATCTTAAATGAAATCATGGAGATGAGGGGGTAACTCCTTCTTTCTCAACCTCATATATTATATCATCCCTGGCAGGAATATTTGAAATTTCTTGCAAAGCTGCAGTACTTTCAAATAAGCAGAAGAAATCTATCTTTCCTTTATCATTTCCACACACTTTTGACTACTGAAACGTAAAATTTTTGTTCCATTCCTTGTTCATATATTCAGAATGTGCATACAGAAATCAGCTTAACAAAAGTCAACCATAATGGAAATGCATGGGAAAAAAGCCTTTCTCTTCTTTGTGGTATGTTCTATTTTGTCTGCATCAGCCTTCTTTCCCAAAAATTCTTTTCCACTCCTTAGGTCCACTGCAAGCAAAGTCATAGAATCATAGAGTCATAAAGGTTGGATCATTGAGTCCATCTGTGTCCTAAGCGACTGGAGTGTTTCGACAGAATTACTGTTTGAGCCCACCCTGTGCAATGACAGACAATGGAACATTTCACAGAGACTCTGTTTCTCTCTGGTCCATAAGTGAATGCAGTCCCTCATGACCTGGTCCGAGGAATCCAATTCAAGCATTACCAATATTCAAACCACACCCCCCATCTGAGCCATCATGTCCAGCAACTTCTGCGGACTAAAATGTTGCGTGAGGCCCCCCAGTAGCACCCCTAAAACAGTCTGTGGCAATGGGAAACATTTTGTGCCTTACAATCAGCTGGATCACAGTGATACAACATGGCCTAAAACCTTTGACAAATATCTGTGTAACATTGCCCTATCTCTTCACACCCCAGTCCTTTGCTCCCTATGACAGTTCACATTACAAAATGTAATGAGGTTCAAGACCTCTGTCCTGACTGTTATAGGAACCAGTGACCTGTGCCCAAGATATCTGATAGATCAGCTAAAGGCTGCAAATGAAAATCAGTGTCAGCAATTCAGCTCTCTCCTAGAGCAGACTGTCTTACAACCACACTAAAGCTCCTTAGTCTAGAAAGTCACACTTCTTGCAGTCCTGGTCCAAAACTATGCCATGATCTCCTGTAAGTTCAGAGGCATTATGGGCATCATGACATTTTGCCCTAAGTGGTAAATGTATCCCTTCAATTTAGTCTTCCCTACAGAGTATTTCCACACTGGGGAATGCCTGGTCAATGAATAGGAGCTTTGTAGAAATTGAATGTTCAGCCCCTACTGGGAAGTAGGTACTTTGCTTTCTCCAATCTGCACTTCCAGCCAACTCAAAAATGAGTTGATAAACAAAGAGCTTTATCCAGTTACTAGTGGCTGAAACGTAGACAGAATTTTTCTACTTCTAAGGAAGTAAAAGGACTGCTTATCATGCTGGAAAGGATTCAGAAATTGCCAGTCTTTGATAGCTGAGAGAGAAGTGCCCAGCTGTAAAGCAGTATCTAAATTCAATGGCATGCCCGTCCTTGCCCCTCCCCATGCTAAAGGTATGGAAGGAAAGAAGTAAGCAGCAGAACAGAGCAAATAATTAACAGAAGATTGTAATTCATTGTCACTTCGTAAGGCAAGAAAAGACATCTCCTACCCACTGTGAGGGTGAATGCTGGGTCAGAAAACCCAGAGCTGGGAGGAGATGCTAGGTACTATTTGTAACCTGTAGGGGATTCTTCCGTGGCTGTTTCAGAACTGCTCTTACAGAGCCAGACACTAAATGTGGGGCAGCAGAAGTGCAAGGCTGGCTCTTGCTGCATCCCTCGGGACCATGTCCCATGTCTGTGGGGTCGGGGGGGATTTGTCTCCCTGAGCGCTTCCTTCCTCCCGCTGTACATATGCAGCTGTAAATTATCACAGGTTTTGTCTCTTTTCTTATCGCACTGTTCAAGCACTACAAGGATCGTGTAAATAATGTTAACGTTTCTAGTCTTGACTGTGAATTGTCTGATTCTTACACCACCAGAACACCTGTCTGCCTGGCACACTTCTCTTCTCCTACAAAACACGCTTGCCATCTTCTGGCCAGGCCACCAAGCGTCATGGGGCTGGCTGGAAATGCACTCTCAAATGTCTATACCACACAGGCTTTCCCAGCTGTTAACACAGCCAACCAAGCAAGCAGTTTGAAATTAAACTTTGCGTTGGGAAGTTCCCCTATCACAGAAGAATTTAGCTTTCAAGCTGTGCAAAACTCGTCTTTCTTGATTCATAAAGATTTGCATGAGTTTTTGCTTTTGTCTTCATATCTCCAAATATCTTGAGAGTTTCAGGTATTCAAAATCTAAAGGAGACATTCAGCCAAAAGTCTGTATTATTATGCTGCTTTTATATTTAAACCACAAGTTTCAGTGACTTTTTAGGAAACTAGTGTTGATCAAAACTGGAATTACAGTTTTCATTAACAATTATTAAACACCAACCTTGCAGTGGAAGGTGAGGCTGAACAAAGTTCACATGGTATCAGGTTCCAACACAAATATTGATGTGGCTGTAATTAAAGCCAATGCTAGAGTTTGATATCACCTTGATATCCTCCTCAGCCAGGCAGGATCTTCCAGAAAGAAGACATTTTCTGCCATGGCAGATCTAGTTTCTTGTACAATTCTGCATTGTCTCTACTTCTGTCTCTCTCATATTGTCTATGAAATATTTCCTATATCAAGTCTTCTGAAGACTGAAATCATCCTGAGAGGTGTATCATTTCAGACAAAACAAGAAAAATTATTTACCTGTATGTAATAGTAATAATAATAGTAATGATAGTAACAATAACAATAACAATTTTTTTAACGCTACAACAGAGAGCAGCTGGCACAGCCAATTGTTTTTACCTAGTTTTCTATCATCTGGCTGATGTTATCTGGCTACAAGTGCTGGCGACCAGCAGTACAATCCAGTCTGTGAGCTGTTTTCAGCTATCAGGAACCAGCTAAATTTAGTACCCCACTGACTAGCAAAGAGCTCCTGTTTGGGACTGCATAGGCAGAGGACAGGGGAGCTAGCGACAGGTTGTCCTACATGTGATTTCAGAAAGTTGAGGGTTTCCACTATGATTTTTTCTGCTAAGGCTTTGTACTGACAGTGAAGTTCAGCAATACTGGGAATTGCAGCATGAACCTCACGGCAGAGGCAAGCTCTGGCAGGCAAAGCTCAGCTCAGGGGTGACAGGAAGTATGGTATTTCCACAAATGGGATTTCCTCTTCAAGGCAGTATTTTTCAGGAAGACCACATTTTCTGCTGTAGTATGTCTAGTTTCCAGTAAAATTCTGATTCTCTCCACTTCTGTCTTTCACAAAACAAGTAGTACAAATGGTAAAATGAATGTCAAACTCCAAGCTGAAGGAACATGCCTTGCCCTTTGTTATTTTACTTTGTAACTGAGGAGTTCTATAACTACATTCCAGATGTGAGTGAATATCTGAGCAAATATTGAATTAGAATAGCCAGATTTTGCCTTTCAGTGGTACAAACTCCCCACATGCAGCCACACATCACCTTGCAAGGGAAAAAAGTATTGAGAGTAATACATAATTAATTTCCTTGGCTACAAAAAACAACATATAGGGCAAGGTTCTATATGTATAGCTGTCATTTAATTTGTCATTTCAAAGGGAGAATTTTCATTAATAAGTTTAAAAACTAACACTGGATCTGCATCTTATATCTTACATCTACAGCTGTCTAACACAAAGCCTGGCTGAGGTCAGAAAAACTGCTGTGATGACAGTATGTGCTCTTCCATGTGCTCCACACAAAATATCACAATAATTTCCATTTCTCCCTCTCAGGCACACCATTTCTGAGCTGCTGTCTGGCAATTGAAAAAATGAGCTGCACCAGCTGTCAGGGTGTTCCAACTTCCCGCCTGTTCTAGCAGACACATTTTTCTCTGAACACATAGATACTGAACTTCTGTTACAAGAATTAATAGCCAAGAACAGCTACAGAACAGAAACTAATATTAAAATACAGAAATATTAGAAATATAATGAATGTTAATTCCTAGGACAAATTTCTAGCATCTGGTCTGAAATATGTCAAATATATTTTACTACTTTAACATTCTAGACTTGTTTTTACTGAATATGCAATTTGTAGGAAAGCATGCTGTCTTTTCTACTATGGATTAGTAACAGGATTAGGGGACTGGGAAAACCACTAGGAAAGGGGATGATACCCAACAGGCAAGCACATAATTCTGCCCATCTCAAGCAAGATGCACTTAAACACTCAAAAACTATGGCAGGAGACAAAGGAATATGCAGCAATAATGGGGGGGAAAGGGATCTTTATTCATTCTCGTTTTTGCTTGTTTAGTTATGTCTTCAAACCAGGCCTGGAATACAGAGTCAGCAGCTCTGGGAAAGAAGGCAGACCTCTGCAGCATGAGCTGCAATGTGTGTGTGTGTGGTAACTTAGGAAAAACAGACATTTCTCCATGTAGAGCTTGGAAAATAAAAGAAAATAACAACATGGATCAGGAGGGATCAGGCAGGAATGATGTTAAGTGGTGCATTTCCCAGAGTCCCGGCAGAGAGGGGTTGTGGAGCAGAGGAAGCCAGACGGGAGTGCTGCCCTGAGCACGGTGCCTCAGGCAGGAGCTGGGCAGGGCCCTGGCTGCAGCCACACAGAACTGTCCACCAGCACATCCCTTCCGAAGCAGGAGATACAGGAACAGGGCTGCAGCCCTGAGACATATTTCTTGTCTCTCTCTTTCTTGTCTCTTTGCTAAGTATGCTGGTCAGAGTTAGGAAATGAGACAAATACACCAACGAGCAACTGTTAATACAATTGGTTCTCTTAGCCCTTTTGCATTTTCACAGAAGGCAAAGACCAAAGACTCTTTCTCCATGCAGTTTTGTAGAAAATTGTAAAGCCATAACCAGCAAGGTCTAACACATTTCTTAGCAATCATTTACTTTAAAGAGAATGAAAAATTTGTCATTAAAGGGCTATGGGAAAAATTACAGAACTAAGAGGTTCTCCTCATGCAGATGATGCACTAGTGTGTTATTGTTGTCTCCTATCAGCAATGACCCAAATCTTGTCCATGTGCTTTGACTCTCCAGCACCTACCTTGCTTTGTCAAGGCAGAAAACTCTTTAGGCACTTCAAACCTTCCAAATGAGCATTCTCTTCAAACAACACATGTAATAGTGCCATGCTCCTCTAAAGGGAACAGGGTCACAGAATCATGGAATCATAGAATGGCCTGAGTTGGAAGGGACCTTAAAGCTCACCCTAGTTCCAGTCACCCCTAGGATGTGGCCAGGGATACCTTTCACTAGAGCAGGTTGCTCAGAGCCCCAGCCAACCTAGCCTTAAACACTTCCAGGGATGGGGCATCCACAATTTCTTTGGGCAACCTGTGACGGTGCCTCATCACCCTCACAGTAGAGACTTTCTTCCTGATATCTAATCAAAACCTACACTCATTCAGATTGAAGCCATTCCCCCTTGTCCTGTCACTGGATGCCCTTGCAAAAAGTCCCTCTCCATCTTTTCTATAATTTCCCTTCAGGTACTAGAAGGCCACAATTATGTCACCCCCAAAGACTTCTCTTTTCCAGACTGAATAAAACCAACTGCCTCAGCCTTTCCTCATAGGAGAGGTGGTCCATCCCTCTGATCATCTTGGTTGCCTCCTCTGGACTCGCTTCAACAGGTCCATGTCATTCCTGTGACCCTAGAGCCTGATGCAGTGCTCATATGTTACAGACATTGTCACATCATGCAGATGAAAAATCAAAATCAATCCTTCACACAAACCAGTTATTGTGATTTGGTTTGCTAAATGTTGACTATAAGTAAATTTCTTTCTGCTTTGTTAGCATCTTTTAAGAAATGCTATCTAAGCCCATGGCATGTAGCTGTAGGGAAGGAATAAAACTCAAACGTAGTAACTAATCTTAACAACACTCATTTTTGTAGGGAAATTCTTAATATATTCAGAAGGTCTCCAGGTCTACTACATTTACAGGTTTTACCTTAGCTTTTCATATGCTACCTCGATTTGCTTTTTTCTCTTCAGAAGAAGACACTGATATAAACTACTCTTGGGTAAAGACTACTGGTGTCTCTAATTGTCGCTGGACTGCTTGACCACCCGGCTGGCCAAGCAGGCGACTTGTTCAGTGCTCTGGCTGCTGCTAACGGCGGTAGCCTGGCAGGCTGGGACCGCCTGGCAGGCTGTAACAAGTCCCGGTGTTAGGCGCTTCTCTGGCTGCTGGAGAGCTGGCAGCAGTCGATGAAACAGTAGCGAAAACGTAGTGGGAGTAAAGAAGCAGAGAAAGACTCTTTTCTGCTACAGTTCCCAAGCCTTTATTCTCTGCCCCGGGGCACAGGGTTCCAAGGTCAAGGAAGGGGGTACAGAAAAAGAGCCCAGAACAGGGGTTACACAGGGTTTTATATGGGGAGAAAAAAGGGGAGGAGAAAAGGGAATAAACCAATGAGGAAATGACATGGGGTGACAGGGGACCGATAACGAGGGACACAAGGAGCGGCTAATACAATTAAGCCAATGGGGATACAAAGAACATAGAACTCTCCAGAAGTAGGGGAGGAGACTCCTGGAGCCAGGGGAGGAGACGTATGTGGATTGGCAACCCGAGGGAGTAGCCGATCATTCAGCGCTGCCCACAGAGTCCGTATCTGGGACTGGATCTGCCCATTGCACCTCTCATTTGTCCAAACCCTAAAAGTCTCAACGGGCACACCGGGAGCAGGTTGGGGCGCTGCTACCTCTCTGGTGGCAGGTAGATTCACAGCCACTCCACTATTAATGCTCTGGGTCACCGCCACATCTAATAATAATAATAATATTAAAAATAGTCACATGAGTGTAAATTATTTCCATTTAGTGTTAAGCAGCAATATGTAAATCTTTAAATGTTTTGCCATTACTGCATTGGCAGTGCCACATATGCAAGTCTGTCTACACCAAACACAAGAAATGAAGGAGAGCCTGTGCATCTTTGCGCCTGAGCTGGCACTTTGCTGTCCCAGCAGCACTCATGCTGACGGTGCCAGGACGCTGCTGCAGCCAGGCAGAGCTGAAGGCACGGGCTGTTCTCTGCAGGAGGCAAAGACCTGCTTCACCAAGGCACAGCTGCCTGCTGAATCTACCAAAGCCTGCATTAATAAAATATTGATATTTGGCTTTTAAAAAATACAGATCAGTCTATTTAATGCAAGAATGTCATCCTAGGAGAAGAAAATCCACATTAGGTTCTTTTCACGAGTCTTTGTTTTTTGTTTCAATCCAAAATACTTTGTCCTTAGTGATTGTAATGAAAAACTGTTACAACAAAATGAAAGATATACTGTATACAGAGCTTTTTTCTTATATAAGAAATGCAATATGATATCAGGAAATACACTGCAAAAGGTCTCTGGAAAGGAGAAATGAAATTTGGAAATAGTTAATGGATTGCTACATACATTGCAAACTAAATCATATTTTTGACATGCACATTGGCACTGCTTTTCTTAGGAGCCAACTGTTTTCTTTCTTACAAAAATTACTGTTACTGAATCAGGCTAAATTTATACAGGGTATTTCAAGGCAAAGGTATTGTGTACTTAGTTTTTCAGGATCTTGTAGTTAAAAAAAAAAAAAAAAAAAAAAAAAAGCCAATACTNGTTTATTTAGTTTTTCAAGATTTTGTAATTAAAAAAAAAAAAAAAAAAAAGCCAATCCTCTTAAAACCTTTCCTGCATTTTTATTCTTTTTTTAACTATAAAAATGTGATTTTTGCAAGACCATGTGATTTTTCACTGTCTGATGTGAGCACTTGCATTAATCCAATAAAGCCTTTGGTTCGAAGGGATCATGAAAGCACTTAAGCAAATGGCAGAGTTTTAAGAAATCTAAAGTTGTTTTGGTAAAAAGTGGATTTAGATTTGGCCACAATATATGGGCACAGCCCCTAAACATGGTCTCAGCAGACTGGTATAGAAAATAGGCTGTTCTACCATTACGGAAGATAATAAAGATTCCCCTATGTCCAGTTAATTCAAGGCACGTGACTTATACAACTGATAATTTCTATTTATGCAGTTCCTCTTGTTCTAAAAATCTCAGATTGAAAGATGTTAACAGCTTTTGAAAAAAAATTGTATGAATTTTGACAACTCCAAAGTGTCTAAAATAGCCCAAAAATCATTCTTACATGACAGAGTAAAACCCAGCCTTCTGCTACATACCATAAAGAACATCAAAGAATTCCAGTCACTTGTTATTGAAATAGACCGATCTGCATCTGTCTGACTCAGCCTGATACAGGATGTGTATTAAGTTATTCCAAAAATATTTTTGAATGTTAAGTTCTTATTTATTATGAAACAGCTCCCCAGGGCTTGTTCTTTTGTGCTGCCGTGTCATGGGCGTGGGCCTGACACCTGACACCAAGTCAGGGCAGGTACACCCGGTCCCAGCAATACAAATCCAGATGAACAACCTTCATCTCGAGCCAGGCCTATTTCTCCTCAACAATTCATCTAGACAGAAAAACAAAGCAGCTCTCTTCTTAATTTGTATGTTAGTTATGAATGAGAAATTGAAGAATTCCTAAACCAAGGAAACTTTTTTTGTGTGTGTACATTAATATAAATTTACTGGGAATAGTATTTAACCACCAAATATATAAGCAAGTTGAGACCGCATTTAACTCTTGAAATGATATGCCAAATATTCCTGCATTTGTGTCGATGACTGAAGTGAATTCAGCAGAGGTTTGCTTGTGTAACCAAGCTGAATTTGGTTTATTATTCCACATTTGAAACTAGGTAGTGCAAATTGCAAAATGAAATATATCCAGTAGGTGTCATCTTCCTGCATCCTGTGTGCCTGATAATGCAGTTTAGAGTTACTTTTCTTTTAAAACTGAACTGGAATCAAAAGTAGGAGTCCTAACAGAAACAAGTTTTCTGAAAAACTTGTGTAAAAAATGTACTAATTTGATCTGATACACCTTACTAACACTAGGACTTCTGGAATGTTTGCAACCTGGAAGTGTTCATTCACAAAGTAATTTGCAGATATCCGTGACTGCACTCAGTGCCTAAATAACATCTGTAAAATATGCCAGTAAATGCATGTGTGTAAACCTGAAAATCCATTTAATGGGTTCCATTTAATCCACATGTCCTTAAAGCAATATAAATATGTACTACAGCATTGCCTCTGATCCTGAAGCCTGTACTGCAAAAATAGATTTAAGATCCTCTTTACTGATGAGAATATTAAATGAAGTTGAAAGGGCTTTGGGAGGTCAGGGAATTCCATTTCCATAAATAATGCTTTAAGTTGTTCATTTCTTGAAATTATACCTCATATAAATTAATATTTTCATGTGGATTACTGGGAATTATCAAGTCCTGTGATGTGCTTGATTTACGTTTTTTTTTATTTCAAATCAAATACTGTTATTTACATTCAGCAGCTTTATACTTAGTTGAGGAGTAAAATAATTCAGGCAAGTCTGAATCACTGTGATTCAGCCATCTTCAAACATTTTCACACTTTAAACCCTGACCTCTATTATTTGGCATGGGGAGACTTACTAGGTCAGAGTTACGCTTTTCAGCATGTGATTAAAACATGCACTTTGTCCATGTCCATGGATTTTGTAATACAATCCTTTAGCAATCTGGCAACATTTCTGGCTTTGTTAGCTAGGGCATTGCTTAGGAAAATTCCTGTGCAATACTGTTGTGGTCTGATCCAAACCCCTTTGGAAACAATAGAAAGGCTTCCAAGGGCTTAAGCCATGGATGAATGAGGTTCATGCAAAGGCTGAGCCCCAGCAGGTGAAGCAGGAGGCAGACACTGATGGGAAATTGCAGCATGGCAGATGCCAACGGCCTCACAAGTCCATCTTGGTTGTGTCCTGGAACTTGCTTTTAATTCCCACAAGGGGTGGGGTGGGAAATGCCCCCATTTCAGATGGGCTAACATTTTTGCACGTTGCTTTCAATTTAATAATAATTTTTTTATTTAGTAAAAATCATACAACCATAGAATGTTAAGTGGTTGGAATGTACCTTAAAGATCATCTAGTCCCAACCTGCCCTGCCATGGGCAGGGACACCTTCCACTAGACCAGGCTGCTCAGAGCTCCATCCAACCTGGCCTTGATCACTGACAGAGTTGGGGCGGCCACAACCTCCCTGGGAACCTGTTCCAGTGTCTCACTACCCTCACAGTGAAAATTTCTTCTTAATGCCTACCCTAAATTTCTCCTCTTTTAATTCATATCCATTACCTCTTTTCCTATCACTACAGTTCTTGATGAAAAATCAAGGCAGTTTGAAGTTTCTAATTGTCCTTGTATCTGTGGCTTCCGTGATAATGCATGAGGAAGGAGTAAGGATTTGAAAGGAAAATGACTTTTTTCCTCTGACCTTTATCTATGGTTACACATTGGCTAAGACAGGTCTTTGTGCATCCCACTGAAGAGAACTGGGAATTCTGATTAAAGCCCATTAGTCCTTCAGGTTGCACAACTCCCTGACAGCCCTGGATGGTACCGAGTGCTCCAACATTCCCGGACAGGGCAGGGCGAAGCTGCAGCTGTGGGGAAGCACTGCGGGATGGGGGACACGGGGCTGACCCCTCCCAAGGAGATGCAGCATAAATGCGTCTCTTTATGGCTGGCAGGGGATTCCTGGGATGAGGCTGTGCTTTAGGGGCACTTTAGGGACACGAGGGGCCAAAGCGCTCATGGGACCAGGCTCACCGACATCCTGCCATTTGAGCCATCATGTGCCCAGGTGGGCAAGGATGCCAATGGCATCCTGGATTGTATCAGGAATAATGTGACCAGCAGGACCAGGGCAACGACTGTCCCTTTGTATTCACTGGTACGGTCACAACCTCGAGTGCTGTGTCCAGATCTGGGCCCCTCAGTTCAGGAAGGACATTGAGAGGCTGGAGTGTGTCCAGAGAAGGGCAACAGAACTGGTGAAGGGTCTGGAGCACCAGGGACAGCTGAGGGAGCTGGGGGTGTTGAGACTGGAGAAAAGGAGATCCAAGTGGGATCTTACAGCTCTCTACAACTCCCTGAAAGGAGGCTGTAGCCAGGTGCGGCTGTAGCCAGGTCCTGGTCTCTTCTCCCAGGAAATTAGCGAGTGGACGAGAGAAAACGGCCTTAAGCTGCACCAACGGAGCTTTAGGTTGGATATCAGGAAGTTTTTCAGACAAAGGCTGATTACACGTTGGAATGGGCTACCCAGGGAGGTGGTGAGGTCACGGTCCCTGGAGGTGTTTAAGGACAGACCGGCCGTGGCGCGGCGCGCTGCTGCTGATACGACGTTACCGAATCACAGCCTCCGAATCACAGCCCGCCCGCTCCGCCTCCGGACCTCTTCCCCAACGCGATCGGTCCTGGCTGTCACCGGGCGGGGCTGCGCATGCGCCCCCTCGGCCTGGCCCCGCCCCCGGCCCAGCGGGCGGCGCTGCCGCGGGCGCGCGCAGGAGCATGGAGGCGGCGGCGC